>PVKN010027341.1:0-13556 GCA_004027915.1 Capromys pilorides | reverse complement strand
AAAGTATTATGTTTGAAATTTTCTCTTTATTCCTATTGATTCGCTGTGCTCATTTTGGTTTGGGGAAATTTTAGAGCAGAGAAGGAAGAGATAAAAATATGTAAAGGTGTGGACATTTGGATTATAATTTTGATTTCTATCTTATTCTTCAGGTGCCTTTTGTTCTGTATCATATACTGAACTGTCAGGCAAAGGGCTTCTTCTAAGAGAAAGCTGTTTGCAACTCCTGGAAGCCAAGAATCCTAGAAAAGAAAGAACTCAAAAACTATAGCCTTGGCTAGAGAAAAGCTAAACTGAGGCTGACATGGAGGCTTCTGTCTGCCCCTGGATACCTTAGCTTCCTGCTTCTATTCACTGTAGAGCTCTCTCATATTGCATCATTGCTGTAAGTAAAAATGCTTTCTTTCTTTCATTTCTTTAAGTCATTAAAATCTGAAGACAGTTCTGGCAATTACTTCTCAATAGGCTCCTAGTGAGTTTGTCTTATTAGACTCACTGGAGGCAGCAAGACATTAACATGCAAAATACCAAGAAGTTAGTTTCCTCTAAATTGATGTAACTATTATGGACTGAGTAGTTGTTTCCTCCTTGCCCTTTCCCCAGATTCAAGTTGAAATTCTGACTGATGTTAGGAAATGGGGCATCTGGGAAGAGACTAGGTCCCAAGGGGGAAGCCCTTGTAATGGGATCTATGACCTTATAAGATAAGGAGGAAGTCCGACAAGATAGCTCAGTGGATTAAGTGCCTGCTTTCACAAGCACAGGGCTCAGGGTTTGATCCCTGATTCTGCTTGCCATGCTTGGCCCCGCCCCAGGTGTGCACTGAGCCAGCAACTGAGTCAAGGCATGGTGGTGCATGCCCATAATACCAGTGCTGGGGAGGCTGAAAGCAGGAAGACCACTATGAGTATGAGCTACATAATGAGACCCTATACCAAATATATAAAAATGATAAAAAAGAGGGAGTTTGTTTTCCTCTGCCATAAAATAATATAATAAAAATTCAGTAGCCTGTAATCCAGAAGAGTGTACTTACCAAATCCCATCCTGGTATCTTGATTCCAAACTGGGCTCCAGACTGACACATAAGTTCCTGTTGTTTAGAAACCACCCAGTCCATGATATTTGGTTATAGCATCCAGAACTGACTAAGGCAATAATCATTTAGAAGGCTGAAAGGGGCTGTGAAGAGGACAGGAGACACACATTTTGAGCATCTGTCTCCATTCCCAGGAGCTTATGCTATCCTGGTCCCTTGGTTTTCTCCTTAGAGGATCTATGAGTTAGGAAATATGGCTCCCATTCTAGAGTGGCTATCTTTCTTGCCTAGGGGAAAAGGGATTCAGGATACATAACTGTGGATATTCTTAAATTCTGAGACTCTCAGTACAATCTGTGTGTTGAAGTTACTTTTCAGTTTCAGAGTTTTGCTCCTTTCCAAAGTATAGCCAGGGCCCTAGGAAGTATTGGGCTCTATAGCAATGTCTTTGATTTGAAACCATCACTAACAGCCACTGGTGATAAAAAGCAGAGAGGGCAAGTGAGTGAGTGTGCAGGCCTGAACAAGCGGCATCTGTGTTGAATGGTGAATCCCAAGAGTTCAATTACCCCAGTTCCCTCCACAGAAGGTAACCACGGAAACCTCATAATCCAAAGCATCACCAGTCTCCCAGCTAAACACATACACACACACACACACACACACACACACACACACACACACAATCATGCATGTGCAAGACTGTGTTGGGTGACTGTGTGTACATGTGCCCATGTTTCAGTTGTGGGGTGTGTGTTTTGGGGGTGAGTTTGTGGGAGGCCTTGGCAGTCTGTCTCTGTGTGTGTATCTGAAGGAACTGGTATGGGCGTTCACTGCCACATGCTTTCCGGTTCTGTTCTCAGAGGTGGTGAACGAGCGTAGGTTTGTCCTAATGTTTGGGTGTTGAACTCAGAGATGGTTGAGAGTGTGGGAGAGCTCAGGCACTTTCAGTTTAGTGGAGGAGGGTGGCATAATGGCATCGTTGGGCACAGAGAAAGGTGCTCAGTTCTTCCCATTTCAGGTTCCTATCATGCAAAAGTGAACAGGAGTTGAGTTTTTCACCTGCTGGAAGGTATTATTCACCTGGAATTGGAAAATTCAGTGTGGCTCCATATTGAATTTTTCAAACAACCTAGTGTGGATATAAACTCAGATTTGGGAGTGTCACTTTGCAAAAGCAGTGTCTCTTTTCAGGATATGTATTGTTTTTTCCCCCTCCTCTAGTCTTCTATTTTAAGCCTCAGCCCTCTCTCTGAAGCTGAAACTAGCTCACCAATTGCACGAGGGACATGTGAATGCTGCACAGTGCAGAGGGGGTGGTGGGGACAACTCATGGAAGCCTGGTCACAAAATGTGTCACTCAGTATGCACATGATAGCAAGAAGATTGTGTGTCACTTGGCAGATCTCAGAGGGCAGGCAGCTCCGTCTGGACTAAGGATTATCTGGGGAAAATCTGTGTGCATGCTGTGGCTCTGAGCCAGGCGTGCCTGGTTTCTGGGTTGTGAATGCAGGCTGCACCCCTGGCTTCAGACTAGACTGTGTCCATGTCACGAAGCCCTTATGTGTCTGTGTGTTGAGTTTGTCAGTGCTGTCCCTCCCCTTGTGCAATGCATGAGTGGAAGAGTATTCACCAGGGAGCATGGAGAAGATGAAACTCATGTCTTCTGAATTCTTGCTTTTCATTCACATTTAGAGCTAAGCGTTCTTTTTTTTTTATTCACTCCCTTTATTTATTTTTTATTACTTTTAATAAGAAATAACAACATGATAGTTTCAGAACACGTTATATTCGCAAAAATTGGCACATTGCATATTGTTGTCCTTATAGTAGTTATACAGAGCACAGGGTGCAGATGTGATAAATTTTCTAATCAATATTGGTAAGAAAAGAAAAAAAAGAAAAAAATTTCTTCTCTTTGAACTAAGAGGAAGTAGTTGTGCACATAGTCCAGTGTTCCATAATTGCAGTGGGATACCGGTGAAACTGGCAATGTTGGAGGCTATTGGCATAAGCTTCTTACAGCTCATCATACTAATCTAGCTCTGCATTTTATGTCTTGTAATTAGCTTTTCTGCTGGGTGATCAAAGGCAAGTCAAAGCAAGACCTGTATAACAAAACATTCATCTTTTGCATCTTCCAAGGTCAAATCCCCTCAAGATTAACTTTGGAACCATGTACACTGCTTTGTAAAACTGTCAGTGTCAGCCATCAGGACGAGTCACAGCTGTTGCTTGACCAGTTTGTAGAGCTAAGTGTTCTTAAATATACAGGACACATCTGTGTGTCTATTAAAAAAATGACTACTTCAATCATATTTTCTTTTATCTAGTGAAGTTTTCTTTTCTGCAGCATATAAATCCACACTGGCCTCTCCCAGAAGAGTCGGGAGCATTGTGCACAAGGCCCATGTAAATGTGACCACATTGTTCTAACCTCAGTCTGCTGCCCCAGGAAGGAAGGAGCCAAGTAAGAAGCCTGGAGGGTAGGTAGAGGGCCAGGCTGTTGCCTGAAGCACCGATACCTTGTGTAAACTTGCAACTGCTGCATGTATTGTTACCTTTGGAGTTGGCCCAAATGGTGCCAGACCAGCTCCAGAGATGGGCTGAGGGAACTATGCACCTGGTGCTGTCCACTTTCCCTGTCCTGCTGGAGTCTGTCCTCATTCCCTCCAGGCCCACTCTGCATGACCCATGATGTCTGCAAGGGCCCTCGTTGGTGACACCTCTTCATCAGAGCAGTCCAGGGAGGAGGCCTTCTCTTCCTGCATCTTGCACAGTGCATGGTTTGGCTTCCCTGCTCCCCACCTTCTCTCCTTTTGGGTGTGCCTTGGATCTTCAACAAGCTAAGATTCAGAAACCTGTGGTTGAACTTATTTATCCTTGTGTTTAACTATTGCTTCTCAAGTGCCTTCCAGGTGGCAGGTGCTGACTGCCGCCATGAATGAGACACTATTTTTGTCCTTCATGTGCCCCTGCAGCACTGGAGGTGCAACAAATGGATGGCAGTTATAGGACAGTGAGGAGGGAAGCAGCAGAGCTCACCCAGGCCAGGAGAGTGTGCACTGGCACCAACTCTGTCTTAGAAGACAGGGAGGCTTCTTAGAGGAGGTGGTGTTTGCAGGTGAGGTGGGGGATAGCTGGGATAAAGGGAGCGGAGGTCAGATTGCTTTCCAGCAAGGTGGAACGGAATATTTAATAAAAACATAAAAATATAGTTACTTCACATGTGAAATCTGATGGCAAATGGTATGTGTGTGTGTGTGTGTGTGTGTGAAGGAGCGAGAGAGGAGAACAAATGAAAGAGTGAGTGAGAGCAAGAGAAAACACAGGAAGCCATCAGAGGCAGAGAAATGGAGAAACAGACAGACAGTTGGACAGAAAAAGGCTGTGAAAGACTGGAGACACGTCTGGAGGCATTGAGTGATGTAGTGTTAGAGCTGCTGGGACCCATAGCAAAAATACACATATCTCTCATTTAACATAAAGAAACTGAAGCAAGGAAAAGCTAGGGAATTCACCAGCATCCCCAAAGTTGTTAACTTGGAATGTTGAATCAGGAACCTGGATCTCTCTATTTGTCCTAGTAGAGAGAGAGAGGAATAGAGGGAGGGAGGGAAGGGGAGAGAGAGAGAGAGAGAGAGAGAGAGAGAGAGAGAGAGAGAGAGAGAGAGAGAGAGAGAGAGAGAACTGAGTTGGAGGAGGGAGGGGAGCCAGGGAAAGGTGTTGAGAGCAGAGATCCATAACAGGCTTGTCAGGATATTGATGGAATTAGAACAGGGGAAGTTTAGCCGAAATGTGAGTTGGATGTCTTTCTTTTCCTATCTTTCCCTTTTTCCTCTCCCTTTCTTTCCCCTTCTAACCACATCCTGCCTACAACTAGATGTCAGGGAACTGGTTGCCATGGCTACTAAATGGCACTCAAGCAGGCTGAATTATTAAACCAGGGTCTTTTCTTTGAAGTCATGGCCCCAGTACAGAAGTCCACAAGTCCTCTTATGGGGTACAGTATGGGGCATAGGTTGGAGCCTTTAGAGACAGGTGCTTCTGTGGTGCCTGGCTAAGGCCTGGGAGAGGCGGAGGTGTCTGGGCATTGGGTCCTTTTCTGGGTTGGTGAGAGTGGATGCCTGGGTTCAAACACATCTGAGCTCGGGAGAGGGCCCTGTGTGCTGAGGCGAATCCCTGCTTCCGAGCCTTCTCCTCCTCCTCTGCTTAGACCACAGCCAGCACTCATTCAAATGGGAAAAGAACCAAACCAATATTTTGTTTCTGTTGGAAAGGATACCATATTGTTCAAATTGTTCCAATCCTTTAGCTGGAGAGGCAAAAGAAATAAGATGGCAATTGTATCCAAGGGATCCTACTTGGCTGTCTGGGATTATGTAACCTCTGTGAATAGGTAAAGGGCATCTCATGGAGCCAGCTAGCGGGTATGCAGAGTGCTCTCCCAACAGTAGCAAAGGGCTGTCAAAGAGAGTCCTGATTATTGCTTGTATTGATGGAGGAGGTTGAGCAGGATGCTCTTCTTTTAAGATGTTCCAAGCCTGGAAAACCATTGGCCTTCTGGTACCCTAGCTCTCTAAACTTTTTCATGAAAGAAAAACAAGCTCAAATTGTGCAGTGTCAACGCAGAAGGACCTTGTTGCTGAAAACCACATTGTGTCTGTTAGGGTGATGGTGGGATGTGAAACGCATATATTGGGCTGAATGAAGTAATTTTCCTTTCCACAGATCCCAAAAATTTCTGAGGTTAATTTCTTAAAGCTGGGAGAACTCATACTCTCCTCCTTGGCTCCATAATGCTTGTCCTTTGAATAAGGGGACTGCTGATGTTGAAGGCTCAGAGTTCTAGCCTCTCCTCAAGGAGGGGCACAAGTCCCACTTCCACAAGAGGGGCTGTTTTGGTTTCTTATGTTTCAGCACACACACAGACACACACACGCACACAGACACACACACACAGACACACACACACACACACACACGCACACACAGGAGTCTTCTAGCAAGTGAATGCAGACCTACAAGGCTTCCCAGAGATCTGTCAGCCTTTGAAAAACTGATACACAGTCCTGTTTCTTTCCCCTAAGGCCCAGCTACATCCTTTTATGTTTGTTTAATGTAAGGGCCAACAGCTCAGCTTACTGGGAATCTGACTCACAGAGACTAAATTAACTTCTTGTGAGGCTTGGTGAGCAGCTTAGGATTTACCTGACCTGGGAGCATGGTGAACCTTCCAACCAGATCTTCTGAGGTAAAGGAGGAGTTTGCTAAGCAGGTTGTGTAGCATTTGACTATTCCTTGTCTTTCTGCCCAACAGGAACAAAAGGTGAGAAGAGCTGTGGTTGGCCTCATGGTTTATTTTGTTCCCATCAGTGCGTGTGGCCCAGCTCTGCCAAGTGCCCGGGATAAAGCAAGCAGGGTACAGAGGATGCAAAGTGGGTAAGGGAAGTTCTCCCACCCCGTTATGGGACGCTCAGGGAAGTGGAAAAGGCCGTCTCTCCTCCTTCAATCTGGGAAGCTCCAAATGAGGGCATTGGAGGACATCCCCCCTCTGGGCCCAGACCAAGGTTCAGGAGTAAGAGCAGAGAGAAAAGAAGACTGTCCAGTCTCTGCCTTCCTGGCAGCTTCCTCTCCAGAAAGAGGAGAGGGAACAGTTACTTTGCCCCCCTGCGCCACAGTCTCTCTGATGCCCCTGCAGAGACCTGCAGAGACGGGCTGAGGGAAGCAACGCTTGGCCTCTAGTGCTCTGGGATGCAATTCTGATTTTGTTTTTTTTCCGGGAAGGACATGCAGAGAACCAGAGGTATGGGGAACAGGTGACCCTCAGGGAATTGAGGTCTGGGAACCCTTGGAAACGCCACCGCAGCTGTTTTTCAGGCTGTTTGCTTTTTGTGTTCTTCTACTGCCTGCCTAGTCCTCAGCTCTCCCTTCTAGTCCTCAGCTGGCCCTTGGACTCTCAAAGATCCTCTAGATCTGTCCAGAGGGAACAGAAACTCCTCCCCGCCGCCGCCGGAGTGCCCTCTCCGTGGGCGGCATCGGACTTGGGTAGCAGTCGGGCGTCCTTGCCCATCCCCCTTAACTTCATCCTCAAAGCCCCCGAGAGCGTTTTATTTCTCCTGGAATATACTTAGTCGTGAGTACTCTTCCCATCACGGTTCCCCCGTCTCCAGGAGAGGTAAGCGGCCAGGACCCTGGAGAGGTCCACGGGAGGACCGGGAGAAGGGACCGCCCCCGCCCCCAAACCGGGCTCTCCAGTGGAAATCTCTCGCCGAAGTTCGAGGTCATTGAACTTTTCCGTGAGAATCCGGACCTAAATTTCTGGACCCCGGGCTGCGGACTCCACAGATGCCCGCCACCGGTAAGTGGAGCCCGGCTGCCCGCCCCGGCCCGTGTGCGCGCTCCCGCTGGCGTTCAGTCCCCGTCTCGCCGGCCTCCCGCCCGCTCCCTCGCCCGCCTGCAGGCGCTGCCGGTGCCTGGACAGCGATTCCTCTTTCTGTTTGGATACAGCTCCCGCCGCCTTCCCCTCTCTTTTGTTAGTCCCAGGCTCCTGCTCTGGGGGGCGGGGGGGGCATGAGTACTATTTCTCTTTCTAATTGTCAGAAATTTCCTTTCCACTGTGTGGGCAGCAGACGGATACCTCACCCCACCCAACTGTCTCCCCTTTCGTTTATTGATTTCATTTTCCGTTTCCCTCCTTCACCTCTGCCTGCCTTTCTCCCTCTTTTCTTTCTGTGTATTCCTCCTTTCCCCTTCGACTTCACCATCCCCCCTCTCTGGCCCCCTTCCCCCACCTTTTGCTCTTTTAAGCCGATTCAGTAATGTCTCGGGAATACTAGCCTACCCTCCTCCTCCTTCAGCTGAGCGCGGAACTCTGCATTCATTCAAGGTAAGTCCCAGGCTGCTGGTGCCCAGGACACGGGGCTCGGGCCCCGGTGCTGCTACCTGTTGGGGTGCTCGGACCGCGGAGATTCCCAGCTGGCCCCGATCCGCTTCTCCTGCGCCCGTTCTTCCTCTGCAGGAGCTACCCTTTCCTTTGCAACTTCTGTGGCAGTCGCTTGGGCTGGGGCAAGTGCCGTTTGCATATTCCGGGGCTCTCGAGGAGGGCGGCATCTGGCTGGTGGTTGTGCGTTTCTCACCCTGTATCGACGCAGGCTTGCGCGCAGCCATGGAAGCCGAGCCGGGCTTGGAGCAGGTGGGGCCTGGGGGTTTTCCTGAAGCTCCTGGGAGGCTCAGCCAGTGCCTAGCACGGGGAAGTTTTGTGGGGCAACCCGCAGGGGAGGACGCGGTGAGCAGGGGCTGCTCTTCCAGAGAAGTTCTGAAGCTGTGTGTGCCTTGGGAAGCTCTGGGGTCTTACATAGGGAGGCCTGAGTGTCTCTGGAGCTGCGAGTCGGAGTGGACAGGTAGGTCTTTTCCTGAAGAGGACTGGCAGTGAAGACTCAGGGTTAGAGCAGAGAGGGAAGGATGGGAGCTGGGCCACTTCGGTAATTTTTGGCGAGGTTCGGCTCTCCTTGAGCCAGGGCACTTGCTGGTCCTTGGTAGGGAGGGAACACCTAGTTTGCTGTGTCTTTTGGCTCCTGTGGGTGCCTGAGAGAGAATGAAGGCAGGTATCACCCTCCTCCCTCAATTGCCCTTTCACTGAGATTGCCGAGGTTGAGATATCCTCCTCAGGACTGGGACCTGAACTTCTGTTTAGCCACTCACCAGGGCGTATTAGTGAGGGTCTTCTTCATGCCAGGCCTGCCAAGCAGGTGGTTCAGGCTGAACGGGTGAATGCGTGAGTGGGTGACTTGGATCTGGGGCTTGTGAGGATTCATGTACTCTCTTCCTTTGGGAGGTCAGAATGTTGGGGCAATGTTGCTTACTTATTCTTGGTGCTGAGGATCCCGTTGTGTCATAGACACAGCATCCCCAGAAGAAAGGCCGGGAGCTAGGACAGCTTAATCCAGAGAGAAGGCTGTGAAACCTGAACGCAGAGAAGTGTTTTCATGAAAGTAAAGGATATTCCTGATACTTAAAGCAAAGCATTGCTTTATTTCCACTAATATCAGAACCAGAGGTAAACAGAGCTTCCTTTACTTGGACGGGAATTGCAATGCACATGGGAGAAAAACTTCCAGTTGGCAGTTCCAAGAGGAATTACTGATGGAACATATAGAACTTGTTTTCCTGTGAACGTGTAGGTTTTGTAGGATTGGGCAGCTACTGCTAAAGTCTAGAAGAAAGTGGCCTTTTCTTGTTGTTTGATTCCATTTTTGTTCTCTCACCCCCTAAGTCTTGGGCCAGGCGAGATATTTTTACCACCTTTTTGTATAAGGTAATTGTATCACTTAGTATGCAGGCTGGCACACTTTTCAGAATGGACGTGCATTTGTAATAACTACACATAAACAGTGGAGGCTGTTCCTACAGGTACAGGTGCATGATTGCCCTAAGAGTGGTTATGTGGTCAGATGTAGGGCTAATTCACGAGGCAATATGCTTTGCTTTTTAAAAATTTCACTGTGTATTATTTATTTTAAAGGGAATTTAAAAACATGAATAAAAATGACACAGAATTTCAAAACAAGTGATAGGAAATTAACATGCTTTTCTTTTATGTCATTTGGTTCTTGTTTCTTTCCTCCTAGAATTCCATCCTGACTTTGACTTCAAAAGGACTTCTTATTTCACTTTCTTTTGAAAATCTAGCTTCAAAATACAAATTTGTTTCTTTTCATGATTTTTTTTCCCCTCTATTTCAATAGTTCCCTGAAATGTGCATTTCCAGAGTGGAACTTTGTGCTCTGTGGGATTTACAAATTGGGAGTGATTTACATGGAGCTGTAGCCATGCCTGCCCCCTGACTTGTGATATTTATGAGTTCGAGGCTCCCAGGAGGCTGTCCTTCCAGGATTTGTGAGTGTTGTGTTGATGGTGGCATGATATACAGTGATCCTAATAGTCACAAAGTTGAGAAATTGGATCAGAGATATAGTTCCTCCAGTCCTCTGAGACTGGGGGCATCTGTTGAGCTTGAGAGAGGAAAGGGGAGAGGGAAGAAATTCTACTTGTTGCCAGGGTTTCAAACTGTGAAATTAATGTTCAGGAAACATTTTTTTTCCTCAAGAGAATCCCTGACTTGCTTTCTTGCAGTGTGAGGGAGCAATGAGGCTTCTTGGGGACATATCAGTCACACACCTGCACCCCCAGGGGGCCTGTGAGTCTGCCAGGTAGACAAAGTCCTGCAGAATTTCAGAAAGTTTAGATACCATCTTTTTTTTTTTTAACTTAGCATTTTGCAGTTACCATACCAGGCAGTTTCCAGATACTACCAGAAAGAATGTTTGCCTGATCCTGGTAAGTAGATATCCCTATCTTATAAATAGGAAGCTGAAGCTCAGAAAATTTAAGTACCTTGCTTAAGCTTACTATTATACCAGGAGGCAGAACTGGGATTCAGTCCAGGGGCAGCCAAGGTTGCCTGTGTGTGCTGTGGTTGATGAAAGTCAGCATTTTGCTCTTAGATTTAGTCCTAGATGCTAAGGGTCCTGGGCTGGTTCCAGGGCAAAGTCGATTGAGAAGTTGACTTGTCTGCCCTGTTTGGATTTTGATTCATGTCACCCATCTTTCCTACCAGCAGTATCCTTGTTTGCTGCATGGAGTTTGTGTTTCCCATTACCCACCTGGTCACTGAACCATCACTGGAGTGATTGTTGTGTAAGGTCCCTACCCAGTGTGAGCATGAACACTAGCTGGAGTGATAGCACTGTCTAATGGAAAGACGGAATGTGTGTCACTGTCTGATTCTCAGGATCTGCTACAATTTAGTTATTGAAACCTGACTCTCAGGATCACAGTAAGTTGCTTTAGTTGCCTCAGTGGCTGACCAAGGCCTAGACTTAGAAAAGTCCTCTTCATACTTTGGCTTTCCCAGAGATGACTCTAAATTAGCAAGGAAATTTGACCATCCCAGTTTATAGATCTTCAGGTCCTATGTCCATCATGAAGGCAAAAGGAGAGCCTTAAGTAGAAAAACCCTTGGACAATATTTCCAACTATTTATCCTTCTTCTTCCTCTTTTTTTCCTTCTTTTCACCCCTGTATCACCATCATTTGATAGACCAAGAAGCACGTACCTGGGTGTTTGGATTAGAGTGAAGTAGATCAGAGAGCATCATCCCTGGAGACTGTTTCTACTCTGACTTGGCCCCACTAAGTAGCTATCTGGCATTGGACAAGTCACTCACCTACATGGGCCTTATCTAACCTGCCCCCAAATAAAGGCTGGACAGATGTTGCAGATACTTCTCTGTTCCAACAGTTTTAGATCCCATAATTTGGATAGCTTTGTTCCCTGTGTCCTGCAGACCCTAGCAAGAGGCATTCTTAACCCTAATCCTCTGTCAGTTGGGATGGCAGACAGTAGTGCTGATGGGTAGGTGTTCAATGGAGTCACGGTGGAAGAGGCATCTTAGAAGGGACAGAGACTGCCTCTGGTCTCCTGTGAGCAGGTCTCAGTTGAGTTAGGGTTGGAACTTGTAATTGCAGTGATTGAGGCTGTAGAAAAAAATGGGTATGCATCAAAGGAACCCCTTTCCATTTGTGTCCATATGGTGTTACTTTGAAAGGTACATTCTCTGAAATCCTATGGTATGTATGTATGTATTTATTTATTTATATTTTTAGGGAAGGGTCTATAGGGTATTCAGGGTCTCACTACTAGATTAGACTTGTAGTGATCCATCTATTTATAGCCTCCCAAGAGCTGGAACTACAGGCATGTACCACCATGCCCAATCTTAATTGCCGTCTCAGCTTGCCCCAGGATTGCAGAGCCAGAATAGCGGGCCCAGGGATCAAACGCCAGGCCCCTGTGCCTGCTTGCACGGGTGTTTATAACTACATTGGCCATATTGGCAAAAAATCACCTATAAGCACCAGTCTAGGATTGGGGTAAACAGAGAATGCTACAGATGCTCAAGGTAGGATTAGTGGTAGCTGCAGTAGCTGAATGAGTGTTGGAGAGGACGAGGACATGTGGCTTGTGGTGGGGTGTGCATTTGTGCCTGGGATTTTAAAACCCAATTTCTGACAAGGATAATAGCACAGTCTAGGACTAAGGTGATGGACCTACCTTTTAATGACAGGACTGTCACTATAGTTGCAACAGTGTATTTGTGTCTCTCACGTTTGTTTTGGAGTTTCCTTTGCTTATTCGTGAATCAATTGTGTTCCTGGACTTGTGCTAGGAGGAATGGAAAATCAATGATGAACAGGATGTGGTTCTTGCTCTTAGGTGATTGGTTTCTAGCTCTAAATAGAGTATATGGTATTCATTTTACCAAATTATATGTTCTCTGGCCATGATAGAGTGGATCTGGTCTAATCCTGACTGACTTTAGGTCCACAATAAAGTCTTTCATACCTCCCAGGTACCAGGTGACAGGCACAGCAGTTCATGCTTCAGAGAAGGGGATCTAGAGCCAGTGACTGCCTGTCCCTTTCCATTTTAACACCAATGACTGTTTTATGATTTTATCTGCTTTCTTTCTCTATCCTCCTTTCTTTATACTTTGTCTTCTTATCTTACTCTTGATTATCACATAATAGAATTTTTTACTTGCTATATTTACTGAATAGAAATTTTTCTTCTTCTTAATTTCAAAGGTGATGAAGAATGTTTAACATTTCCACTTCTTAAAAGAAAAGTAAATTGAATTACTCTTGACTTGTGTAATCTTTGATTGATGTTTTCTGAAATATAATCATCTTAAATACAGCAAAAGTTCCACCTTTTCCTTAGTGAAGATATTCCTGACAAGTGAATACATAGCCGAATTCTAGCTTCTTTTGTTGGTGTCAGACTCAAGGTTAATGAGCTGCTCAGCACTGAAGTCTGAGAATCCTAGGTGCATTTACATCTATCTTGAGGCAAGTGTCAGTGTGCTAAACTCAGAACTTGAGTGCTGGCTCAGACTGGCCCCTGAGGTGGGTGGAGCCCCAAGTATATGTCTCAGTTCTATCACTCGGTAGAAATATCTTTTAGCTTCTCTCTGTTTATTTCCTCCTCCCTCCCTCCATCCCCCTGTCCCTCCTTCCTTTCTTTTTTTATTTCCTCTCACAACATATCTTGGAGTCCTGTTGTAAGCTAAGCTCTGATTTGGTACTAGAAGCATAGCAATGAAAAAGGCAGCTAAATATACTTTTGTGGAAAAGTGTCTCTGCCATTTTATTGATGGGAAAGAGATATAGTAAGTAGACAAGTAAATTTATAAAAAATAAGACCATGATGAATGCCATTCAAAGAATTAATGCAGGGCAATGTGATAGTCATTAGGTACAGGGATGTCAAAAGAAGGTTGACAGAGGTTATATTTAAACTGAGGATCAGACTGGCAAAAATGAGATAGAATTCATATAACTAATTTCTCATGACTTATTAGGAATAAATTAAATTGAAAAAGTTTTGCAGAATAATAAATAAATGTGCACCATCTTGTATTTTAGTAGATAATTTTTTGAGCACAAATAAATA
>PVKN010027340.1:0-13558 GCA_004027915.1 Capromys pilorides | reverse complement strand
CTCTCTTTTTGAATCTTTTTTTTTTCCTAGAGAAGAATAAGGTTTGTAAACTCAGGGTTATACATGAAATTTGAAGAAGGCACATCCAGTACAAATATGTTTCCTGGTTAGGTCTGCTACTGGCTGCACTTCCCATGTTTCCAACTGCCTTCTGGAAGACGTTGTCACAGGCATCTAAGGATGCACCTTAGGAGCAATGATGCCTACTGTAGATTCCATCATGGAAAGACCCCTAATAACATTTCCAAGCTGTCCTCTGAGGGACAGACACTAGCCATCAGCTGTGGATGCCAGGATGAAACACAATAGCTACACAAGTAGCCTGCTGGCTGTCACACCTGAGAACTTTTCTAGAAAACTCTGTAGGGGCCACTGGCTAGAATAGCCTCAGATAAACACAGAGTGGATAAGCATCTGAGGCCACCCCAACCATATCCCCTGAGGTAACCTTGCTATTTGAGTCAAATATTGTTTGTATTCCATGAAAAGAGAAACAAAAATGTGTTCATTCTAATCCAGTCCTTTACTTGAGTCCTTGTAAGAGAAACACCAGGGTGAACATGTGAGAGGCCATGTAAGAACATGGCTGAGAGTTGCTATCTTCAAGTTAAAAAAAGAGGGTTCAGGAGACATTCTACAGGCAGATTTTGCTTGGACTCCTTCCTGCAAACCTGTGAGAAAATAAATTTGTATTAACTCAACTCTGTTTTAGCAGTGTCAGCAACATGTAATGCATTTCGTTGGGCTGTTTTCCTCTCAAGTTTTACACTATAAATCTTTAATTTACCACAATGTACTTTAAATATAATTTAACTGTCACAATATAAGGGACTTTTAGGGAATTATTCCAGTTCTCGACACTAACTCTACATCAGTACCAACTGCAAACCTGAACTCTGAGCTTCACCTTCTTCCTAAGAATGTAGTACCATTGCCCCTGGTGCTAGATCTGAACCTGAAACTTCAAGATGTTCACTTCTAGGGAAGGCCAGACAGCTCAGTGGATTACAGCTCCTGCTTAGGCAGACGCAGGGAACAGGATTGGATCCCTGGAGTGCCATGCTGGCCCCGCCTCCATGGCGTGCTGAGACAGCGATTGAGACTGGGTTTGGTGGCAAGCACCTAGAATCCCAGTGCTTAGGAGGCTGAAAGCAGGAGGAGCACTATGAGTTCAATTTGTGTAATGATAACCTGTAAGCTCTGTACTAAATATATTTTAAAAAATAAAGAAAACAACAAAAAAAGATGCACGCTTCTCCATACTCACTTTTTTTTTGTTTGGGCTGGCTCAGGCTGCCTTAAGGGTGGGGCTGGAACCACCGTTGCCTGTGCCTAACTGGGATTGCAGGCCCAAGTGCTTAAACCACTGAGCTAACCCCGAAAGTACCCCTACATTCCCATATATTAAGTCATCAACTTAGACACCCTAACAGAGAAGCTTATGCCTATATTTTCCTATGGAGTTTTTGTATTTCAATGGAATCCACGTATTTCAATAGAGCATATACATTTCTATTAGTAAAAGACATATATTTAAGTGTTTAATGTAAAAAATAAAAAAACTAAATTCAGAATGTATATAAAAATGGGGTTCACTAAAATGGGGTCTCCTAGCCATAAAAACAAGTTACCCTAATGTGGCTACATAACCTGAACCCTAAAACCCTAACCTTAACCTCTAACCCAAACCCTAAACCCATAGCCCCAGCCCCAACACTAACCCTAACCCCAGTCCCTGACCCTAAACCAAACCTCAACCTACCTCTATTCCAACTCCAAGAGCAACCTGTAACTCCTTAATCTTAATCTCCTAACTTCACCCTAATCCTTGTTTTGGTGGGCTGGTTGGTAAGAAATCCACCACAGTTTTGTGTTTGAAATGGTAACTTTGCCAGTGACCAGATCTATTTTAGCATCATTTTAAGGCATTAAATGCAGTGTCCAGTGGCCACTGTGGAGACGTGACCTCAGTTCAAAAGTGCACTCCCAATCTCCCCGTTCAGAGAGCTGCAGGTCTGAAAACCACCTATTCTCTTGCCCAGGTATTCCGCTACTGTTCCCCTTCTATCCACTTACCCTTTGTTGCTAAGGCCTCTGCAGTTCCAGGGGATTCTTTTTCATTTTGTTTTGTTTTTCTACTGGGGATTGAATTTACGATCTTGTGCTTGCTAGACAGGCACTCAAGCCACTGAGCTATCTCCCCAGCCAGAGGATTCTGGGTTGTGTGTTTCAGTCGTTTGTCCTCACAGCTCACGGCATTCCAGGTAGTACAGTCTTGAGCCTTATAGTACTCGTCTAAGGGTGGGGGGTTGCATTGGCAGAGTGGCTGTGAGTTGTCAGATCCCCTAAATTTCTAGACTAGAGAATCTGGACTCTGTTCTCTTAGTCCTCATAGGGGTGAGCTCCGTAATCTGGATGATTCCAGGCAATGTAGTCCTGAGTTGACTTCTGCAGCCTTCACTATAAGGGGAGGAGGATGGGATGACTGGGAACTCCAAAGCCAAGAATTCTGGGCAATGTAGTCCAGCTGCTCCTACATTGTTTACCTGTGACTTCAGGTGCCCAGGTTCTGCACACTGTAGTGTAGCTATTAGCCGTGGGAGGCAAAGGACTCACCCAGGTACCCAGAGGATCCTGAGCCATGCTCACCCTGATTCTCAGTATCTCATAGCTGCTTTTCAACTGGAGCCTACAGTCAAGATATCACTTTCTCCTGTGCTGTCCTGGCTGTTTACCCACCCAGCACATTTAAGACACACAGAACCCCACATACCTCCTAGCAGCATTGTGGGAGTTCTGTTTTTGCTTTTGGTGTTTTTTTCTCATGTTTTTATTTTAATTCAAGGACTTTGCTTCATACAAAAGGTCATTGTAGAAACAACAGCAGAATCCAAATTTTGGCTTGTAAATATTACTCAGGCAGCAAACTAGTCAATCACAGGATTTTTTTGAAAAGTAGGTCCCAGTTGATTTGCATGGTTGGGACTTCTCTCTCTTTCTTTTTAACACTGTTGTTAAATATAAAGTTTTACAACAAACCTTCAATTTATATCAAATATAATTAAAAATTAACAAATGAATACATTGTATCAAAAGTATGAAGATATACATTTCATGCACATACTTGTATAATGTATATATGTATATATTTTACATGCACAAATAACTTGTTCAAACTACAGCCACTGCTTGACAGATTCCAGGTGCAGATAGCTGGTTGATGCATTTCAAATTTGGCAACTCACTATGAGATTTGGGAGGAAACAGACAATATCTTGAGAAGAGACAGTACAGAAACAAATCCAAAGTCAAGAAAATAAGATCCCTTTCCCTTCTTGTAATTTCATGAATGCCAATGCTTAATACAATCCAGGCAAGCCAGCTAGGTTGTATGAGTCTAGAAAAGATTATTCTTGACCTGTGACTGCCTGGAAGACAACTGTGGTTCTACATGGAATGTATACATTTTGACACCCAAGATAACATGGGCTAGGGAAACAGAGACAAAACTATCAAAATGCACATCCTTCTACTTTGCAACATGAGCACAGAGTCACATGCACAGACCAAGATTCCGGCATAATTTTACCCTATTAGAATAAAATACTCTGTTACCATTAAAGTTGCAGAGTGTTGTGCCTTCACATAAGGAAATTCTATAAAAAGGTTTGGTCACAATCATGCTGAAACTCTAGACCTGATGGTGGTCTTGTGTGTTTTGTTTCTATTAAATGTGTCTTTTGTTGCATAGCCCTATGGTGAACAACATCCACACAACACACCACACACACCCAGACACATATATATGAATCACACGTAGCTTCTTGAGAAGAATCATGGGGTAGAAGCCAACAACCCCACAGAGAAATCATCTGAAGTTCCAACACAAAGGACACGCTGATGGACTTGTCCACATGCACCCTTCCTCATGACAGGGTCTCCCAACATTCTCCACACACCAAACACCATCCTGAGCATGGGCTTTCCCTCTGAAGAGTGGCTGTGAGGTTAGATTTGACTACTGCCTTCCTATGCCCAGGGACTTGGACACAGCCACACGGGAGCCATTTCTCTTTCACCAGTCACTTGCTGTAACATCCTGCCATGATGTCCCCACATGCAACCACCCAGTCATTATCTCCTCTTTCCCACTAGCCTTTCACTCCTTCAGCTTTTGGTGATAAGTCACTTCGTATACAACAGAGATCATGCCCTACTTGGCAGGCATCCCATCCCTGAGAATCAAATATAGAAGATTGAAAATGCCTCACATAAGCATGCACTCTGCTGCTTCCTGTCTTCCCTAAATCCTCTTGCTTCTGGGAGGAACATGGGCAAAACTGTCTTCACTGTGCTGTGCTGCTGAGTGTCACCTGTTGGTCCTTCGGACATGAGCCTTCCACCCAGTTGCTGTTCTAAGCAGTTTTCATGTAATCCACGGGTGATGGCTCGCAAGGCCTCGCCTCACACACAATGCCCAGGAGCTGGAGGTCAGGCACTTGATCAAGCAGCAGGTACCAGGCTTGCTGGGGACCACCCAGGCCAGGCAGAGTCCACACAGGAACATTTTCTCACACAAGTACAGATACACACAAGGTAAAGGAGACCTTCCTATGGGTTGATGTTAACATTTCCTCAGCCATTTTTCTTGTTCTCTGTTTTTCTAGGTCAAGTACATTGAAGTGACAGAATGAAGGGTGTTGTGACCAAAAGCCAGAATCAATAGCACAAATGTTCTTCGGATTTGGTCCTTGTTGGAGCAACAGTGATTGGGGAAGGACAGTGTTTCTACATACATTTGCTATTCAGTGCCACAAGTGACAACAGACAGAATCATGGAGGCTGGCAAGGGACGCCAAGCCACAGCTGGGCCCTTTGCAGGCTTTCAGGCGTATCCTACCCGCTACACTGCACATCTGCATATAGGGTACTGCCCAAGAGATTCAAACCTCCTAGAACAGGTTCTAAGCACCCACCCTGGACGGTGGAGGCCATGACATGGAATCTGGACTCGCTGGGTTCATCTCAATGGATTGGCCACCTCCTGCTTGGGATCAGATGTGTGGCATAAGACCCAGGAAGGCAGCACATGAGGGGGATAGACACATCACAACCCTCGAAGAAAGGGCTTTATCAGTCCTTCCAGTGTAAAAGGGGAGCGCCTCCACCATGGAGGCCACAGGCCGCAGCCCAGAGCCCAGTGTAGATGATAAAACTCATCAACTGGAGCCCACACCGATGGTCAGGTGCACGGGCAGTTGTGGTGCAGCTAGCACCAGTGGTCTTGGTCAGGGTGGTGATAGCTATGCCGAGCCCGGCCACTGGTGCTGAGTCCCAGAGTGCAGTGGTAGCCATTGGGCACACGGCGGAGAGGGTGGGACTGGGAGGTCAGGGAGGACACGTAGGAAGTCCTGGAGGAGCGGCCCGAGTTGGTGGCCATGGCCTCCTCGAAGGTGAGTGTGTCCTCAGGCAGGGTGTGAGCAGAAGCCTCACTATCCAGACGCTGCCCCAGATAAGGGTCGGAGCCGATGCGAGAGCCAGGGGCCAGGGGCTGACTTAGAGGGTCTTTCTGGAGCAGGGTATTATGTTCAGAAAGTCCACGGCTAAGTCGGCCAGGGGAGAACGCTGGGAGGCCACTCTGAGCCCCAGCAAAGTGGACAGGCGAGGAGTTGGCTGTCTTGTAGGTGATGCTGGGACGTGGTGTCAGGGGAGTCTGTGGGAGCTGTCTCCGCCCACCTCGGCCTGGGGTGCTAGCACCAGATGTCGACAGCAAGGGACTCCCGTTCACGGAGCCACCACCCTGTGTGAAGAGAACAGCAAATAAAGACAAGAAAGACACTGGGCAGCACAGTGCACCTGCAGCTGGCAGGGAAGGAAAGGGAAGGGCCTGCATAGGGCCGGGAGAAGGACACAGAAGGAGAGTGAGGCACAAGCAGCAGAGATCCTGGGGGCCTGGAGCCCCCGTCCCAGGGAGGGTGGCTGGGAAGCAAGGGCACAGAGGGAGCACACAAGGCTATGGGTAGAGTGAGGCAGTAGAGGGGCCCCAGGACAGGAGGGGGGCAATAGCCCACAGGGCCTATGCCACTTACCTGTGGGTGGGGTGCTGGTTCCGGCCCAGCTATCGGAGATGTGGGGTGGCTACTGATGGAAGGCTTGGGCTGTGGGGGATCACGGCCCCCAAAGCGGTCACAGGAGTAGAAGCGCTGCTTTTCTGAGGATGAGGAGGACGGCTGCCTCCGCTCCTGGGACCGGCCGCGCCCTTGCTTGCGCTCACGCCGGCAGCTTGCTGGCCCCTCGCCTGGGGGCACGCCAGGTCCTGGGGTGCTGTTTGGTACTGGCCCAGGAAGAAGAGAGACCAGCTTAGCCAAGCTCAGCACCCGGGAGACCTCTGTCCCAGACCCCATCCCCAGGGGCAGCAGGGGTGACTTCAGCAGGGTTGGGAAGGGCAAGGGGCTAGATGTGTTCTTGCCCAATGCTCAGGTCTGCGCCTCAGTTCTTTGCTTACTACTACCAGATTTGGGGCCATAAGGGACACCAAGGAAGAGGCCATCCAGGTCTGCATGCAGACCCCAACACAGGCCACAGTCCTTCAAGAGGTTCCCCAGACCCTTTGGCACGCACCACCACCTGTGTCAGCAGACAGGCTGGGCCCCTTTTCCAGGGACCTCTGCTTCTTGTCCCTGCGGCGGTGGCAGCGGTGGTGATGGTGATGTGGTGCCTGGCTGGGGGGCGGGCGGTCCAGGGAAGCATTGCAGAGGTGGGCCCCACGAGGGCGCTGGGCCAGCGTGGAAATGGAGCGCTTCATGGGACTGGCATCCGTAGCAGGCTGTGGTGAGGGAAAAGGGGGAACATAGCTGGACAGATGAAGAAGGCCCTGAGGTGGTGGGGATGGGTCAAGGAGGTTGGCCAGGTCCCACTGGGAGGAGCCGGGCCTAGGATGGAGCCTTCATTGTGCAAGGAAAGGCTATGGGTCCTCAGAAAAAAGGGGCTTCTGGTGAGGTTGGACAATCTGAGCGTAGCCATGGCTGTCTCACTGATTGCAGGGCAAGCTCTTCCTTGGCTTCACAACCAGAGGCCCAAAAGCAACCACCACCAGAGCTTGGGAAAGGGCCCTCCCTGTGGGAGTCAGTCATAGCCATATCAGCCTGTGACACTTTACAGAAAACTAAAAGGGGTAGGACACAGGTAGAAACAGCAAAAACACATGGACTGTGAAGAGAAGACAGGGTTACTGCAAAAGACAGTAGAGTGGGAGTCAAGAATGAGAGCAAAGTTCAGAGCACATGTACAGAACTTAAGAGGCATGGGAAGAAACAATGCAATGAAGAGGAGAAGCTTGGGGCCAGCAGGCCATGGGCACTCAGGGCTGAGGCCAAGATCCTGCAGGCCCTGTTCTAACTCAGAATACAAATGCAAAATGCACACTTCTCAAGATCTTTGGACAGGAGCTTGTCCCAGGATGTACACGGAACCTCAACTTCATGGGCCAGCTCCTCCTCCTTAGGCAACAAAGTCACATAAAAAATGTGACTTGCAAGGGCCAGAGAAGAGGGTCTAGGGATAGAACAGTAAAGCTCATTCTAGACACTCATACAGAGAGTTGGACAGAGACAAGTGGCATCATCTTCTAGACAGGATAAAGAGGCTGTGGTACAAGAATGGAGTCCCAGAAAGAGAAGAAATACAGATGCACAGTTGGGGGAACATAAACTGGAAGAGGAACGCCATAGCTGGGGCGGGGGGGACGGAGTTGGAGAGGAGACAGCAGAGCTAGGGGACCAGGGCTGAGGGACAATGCTGAGTGGGACAGAGTTGGGTGATTACTTCCTGGGTGCTACCACATCTGGAGGAAGTAGAGCTGGAAGTCTGAAGCTCAAGGACCAGCGCCTGTATCCCCTGAGAAGGCTAATCACATATGGGTTCTGGGCAGGCCCACAGGGATGATGGCTCCTAAGTTACAAAGGCTCTTAGGGGAGCTCCAAGAATGGGTGCTGTTATTCATCTCTCAGGCCCCTATACCCTCGGGATGCACACCCACCACCCTGGCCCAGAGTCCTCCATAACCATCCACCTGTGTTTCTGCTGCTAGGCGGGGCATAGAGGCAGCTCGGCCCTGGCTCTCCAGCCCAGGTTGGGGTTCTCCATCTGGGCCCCTCAGTGCCATGCTCTGCATCTGGACATCCACAGCCTGGGGAGAACAGCCTCCAGGTTATATTCACAGGAAGCCATCTTATGCGTCTTCATCCAGGTCCCACAGAACCCCCCAACTAGTCCATAGCTCTCCCATCCTGGTCCTCAAGCTCACTTCTGGTTCCACAGACACCCATCCTTGCCCACAGGCCACCGGGGCTCTGTCTCATGCATCCCCCTCCAGGGAGAGCTCACCAGGGTTCCCTGATGCCCCACAGGGATCTCTGCCGAATGGCCACGCTCCAGTGGTGCCCTGGCCTCGTAGAGTACATCCTGGGTCCTCTGTGTGCCCCAGGACACAGACTCCTTGATGCCACTCTCTTGAGTTTGTCTGTAGAGAAGAAAAGGGATATTCCATAGGTCAGAGACTCATGCACCCACAGATTGCCCCTTTGGACCTACCAAGAGCCTTTACTAGCAACATCCTCGCAAGTCCAGGGATCCAGCCACCCCACCCCAGGCTACAACAAGGCTGCTCCCCACACACAAGTGCTCAACTCAGTCTACACATACTATGGAGCAAAGGCACACTGTAGGGCAGGGCCCTGGTGCTGGTCAGAGTGGGACAAAACCTGGAAGGCAGAAAGGATTCCAGTATTCATTGCTCCCTCGTCTAAGGATGATTGGCAAGCTCCTCACCCTTGCAGGGTAGCTCAGCTGTGAAACACTGTCCTGATGCACAAGGTCATGGTGGGAAGAGACACAGCCAAGCAACGAAGCTTGGACAAGTGGCAAGCTGCCAATGCTGATTCAGCTGAAGACACTGACCCCAGGCCATCCTGGACTTCTCCCCAGGGGTCCTTGCTGGGGGCCCTTCATCCCCTCCCTGGCCCCAGTTCCACTGTCTTTTCTACTCTTCTAGTGCCTGTGAAATTAGGTAATACAGTCTCTGCCTGTATTCTCTGACACAGTCTCCTAACCAGATCTGACTCTGCCCACAAGAGCTCAATCCTACTGAGTATATGGGCAGCCATACACAGAGAGAGTGGTGCTGATCATACGAAGAGCTCAATGTGGAGCTTGATAGAGTAGGCTGACCACAGCATTAGAACAGAGATGAAGGCTAGACCCCGCAGGGGATTATGAGAAGAATCAAGAGTGTTGCCAAGCAGCCCTTAAGGAGGACCTTTGGGCTCTGCTCACCTTGAAGTCAAAGGACCTTGAGTCCAGCAGTCCAGCATGCTTACTCAGCCAGGCTAACCAGATATTTGTTCTTTCACCTTCATGCAGCAGCTACAAGTAACTGAAGCTTCTTTTCTTCCTCAGAGCCTGGCTCAAACTTTCCCAAAAGACAACTCTATCCTCTCCAGCACACACACACACACACACA
Source organism: Capromys pilorides (assembly GCA_004027915.1). NCBI lineage: Eukaryota > Metazoa > Chordata > Mammalia > Rodentia > Capromyidae > Capromys > Capromys pilorides. Next base: position 4,038 of record PVKN010027340.1, on the reverse strand, counting down.
CACACACACACACACACGCACACACACACGCACACAATTTCTAGGCATTCTACTCCTGTACTCTGATATACACAGTACTCATGTTCTTCCACAATGACACCCATTCACCCACTCAGAATCATCTGTTTAAACACAGGAATAGGACACTACTAACTCCTGGAGCTCTGGGTTGGTCAGGCCCACCAAGGCCCTAGACATGAGGTTAACCTTTCCAACAGCATTCACAAGCCAGGCTCTTTTGCCCTGCTCACTACAGCCTGTAAAACCTGGGCAACAACAGTGGCCTGGACAGGGTCTGCCATTCTCATGATCCAGGCAAGTTGGGCAGATCTGTTCAAGGCAATGAGGAGAGGTCCATCTGCCTCATGCCCAGGAGCCTGCTATTCAGGAAGGCTGTGGAGCCCAAATGCCCAAGACCCTCTACCACCCTGAACAAGAAAGGGCAATCACTGTTTTACGGCTCTTGTGTTGAGTAACTAGTTACCAAGAAACCTTGTGGCAAGGGCTAAGTCATAAAAGAGGACCTAAGCAATTTGTCTACAGAATGCAATATCCTCAGAAATCAGTACCAACATGGAGATCTGGGAGAAACTGCATCAGGGAAATCAGAGAGAGCAGTACACTAACGGGAGACAAACAAGAAGGACGAGGGTTTGAGGTGGAAACACATTATTTCTGAAAGGTCTTCAGGAACCAGAGCCCAGCAACAGAGCAGAACCTGAGAGCAACAGATACCTGGGCATTAGCACTTCTGGACTGGAGACCTGTCAAATCCAGTCAATGCTGCCACTGCCATCATAGGAACTCACTCTAAAGTCCACCTCAGAAACCTGACAAGTGGAAAATGACTTACCTCCAGGCAGTAGATGGGGAGACAGATGTTTGGCTATAAAGGCCACAGGGTGATATGGAGCCCTGGATCTAGAAAGGGCCAAAGAGGTCTGTATCCAAAGGGCTGTGAAGGCACTGAATAGGTCACTTCAGTTTCCCCAAGGGTTGACCAGAAGCCAGTGGGAAGAGAGGGTGGCAGAGTGAGGCAAGAGCTTCTGCTCCCCCAGCCTGTGGCTCATGCCCCTCCCAGGTCTGCACCTCACCCAGCACTTACACAGCCCCACCATTGCTAAGAGAAGTGGAACTCTTCTGTCGAAGGAAAACCCGAGCTCCTCGGAGCACAGCCGGCTGTGTCTGCTCTAGGGTGGCCTTTAGAGGATGGAACAGGGACACAGGGCCCATCTGTGAAAGGGCATAGGTAGAAGAAAGAGGTCAGAGGTACAGGCCTGAGGGACCTGCAATATGGCCTTCGCAGGCACGTGGCATGTAACAGAACCCACTTTCCCTCCAAGCACAGTTCAAGGTTCACTGTCATGCAGCAAGGGAGCCCTCACTTTTCCTCACCACCTTGTCCCCAAATATAAGCATGTGACCAAAACAGTGAGGCAGGTCAGAGGACTCTTAAAGTATCTATGGGTCTGCCCTGTGACTTCAGGAAAGCATGTCTCAGAGCCTCAGTTTCCCCCCTATACCATTTGAGGTGAGAGACTATGGGTAGCAGAACAATTTCAGCTCACATCAGTGTAGAGTGGCTACTGCCTAGAGCTCTAGGAAGAGTAGAACTGGATTTCTGGGGTTAAGAACTTTAGACCACACTTCCTGTGGTCACTGAAGACAGGACTATGACGACATCAGGAAGGAAGACCCCAAACCTCCCAAGCCTTGAGCAAGGCCAACAGGGACCCCAGGCCCATCATTGTGCATCTCTCTGGTTCCTGACTATAGAGGAAGATCATCCTCGGACATTCGTATCTTCTTCCTCTTGTCTACCACTGAAAGCAATATTACTTAGGGCCTCTGTCCTTAGTGTCTAAGGACACCAGGTCTTACTGTCCTTGAATACTAGCCCTCTAGCTCAGTACCGCCATGCAGCCAGTTAATGGGGTGGAACTTTGACCACTGCAGCCTCTCCAAGTATGGTTTAAGTCTCCAAAGGCTGTGAAGGTCTCCAAGACATCTGGGTTACTTCTTGGAAATCTGGGAATCTGTACCTGGGACAAGCCTCCTGGAGCTTGGTGAATCTGGTCTCGGGTGGTTTTGTTCTGTTTGTAAAAGTCAAATATCATCAGGGCTGCATAGACTTTCCCCACTGTCATCTCATCAGCTAAAAAGAATAGGCAAAGAGAGGATTCAGAGGTAGTGGTTTGTAGGAGAAAAATCAGAGAAGCTACAGAAAACGTGGGTGGAATGGGGTAAGAAGGCAGCCTCCTTTTCCTCACCCCACCGTTTGCAATCTGGAGATGCTCTGGGATGAAGGGCTCCCCATGACCTATCCACATGCTTCAGCCAGAGCAGCTCTGACATACCAGGATTCTTGTGCGGGACTGATGTGCCCCCATATGCTTCAGAAAGAGCCCTTGGAGTTATATACCACCTCTTCCAGTCCCTAACCACAATTATCTCCCAGCTTTCTTTGGATACTTTAAACCTTTCCCCACACTAGGATGGCCTCAGACCACCTCTTGCAGCCTCTGGTCACCAGCGTGAAGGAGTGAGCATGTATCTCCAAGGCTAGCATTCCTACCCTCATCTCCACTTGCCTCCAGCCTCTATGCCTCCTGTGGGGCATAGTGGGGGCAACGACAGGAAAGGTGCAGTTTGAGTGTACTTCTTGCCCTCCCACTTACGCTTGTGAGGTGGTACCAATAAGTCCAGAGTCTTCTGGGGTAGATTGGCCCACACAGAGGAGATCTCCTTCCTCAGCTCCGCATCACACTGGTGCTGCTTTGTCCCAGCTGGCCCATGACAACAGAAGAAGACAGACATTAGGAGCAATCCTGCGGCCTTTCATTTGGGCAGAGCTGGGACCAGTGTGAGAAGTGAGGGTACAGAGCCAGAAAAAAGGTCTAGCGGGAAGAACACTGTTGTGAAGGCAGGTCAGAGCCTGAAGAGAATATCCAACTGGCACGTGCCTGCATGAGCACTAGGAGTACCTAGGGTGTGAGGGTGGGAATCCAGAAGGGATGTGGTAGCATTCCAGTCATCACACATTCATTCAACAATATTTACTGATCACCCAGTAGATGCCAGGCAGTGTTTTAGATTATAGAACAAAAATACTCTCAAAAACTCCCCTTCTGAAATTTGTACTGGTACTGTATTCTTCAGTTCAGTAGCACACAGGGATTAAAAAAAAAAAAAAAAAGCTTAATGTGCTGTGAAAAATGCCAAGACAGAAAAAGCAAAGGGAGGAAGTCTCCAGATAAATCTATTTTGGACAGGGTGCTTGGGAAGACTCACAAGACACGGGGAATGTGTGCAGCATACTGAGAGCAGAAAGGGTCCATGGGTGCAATGGCTTCCATGTGTCCCACTGGGCCAGGAAGGCAGTGGTGGGGACAAAGGAAGGGGGCAGGCAAGAGACTCCTAGTCAGATAATCAGTGGGAAAAATAACCTGATTTAACTTGCTTTAACACCAGGTTAATGAAGGCACAACTCACATCACTAAAATCCACCTTTCTCACCATGTTATTCTATGAACTCTAGCAAACGTGTACAGCACTCTGATGAAGATAAGGAACAGCTGCACCCTAAGCCCCAAAACACTGATGAGTCAGTGTCCTAGCCTGGCAGTCACTGATGTCTATCTCTGCAGGTCTGCACCCTACAGAATGACATGAAAACAGTGTCACAACACACACTGGGATGAGTCTGTGATGTGCTCTGATTAGCAGATTGTCCTGTTTACTGCCAAGCACTGTTTCATTGTCTTTTTTTTTTTTTTTTGGCAGGACCTGGGTTCAAATTCATGACCTTGCACTTGCCTGGCAGGCACCTGTGCCACGGAGCTACAATCCCTGGCCCTATTTCATTGTCTTGATGTGTCAGTTGTGATGGATGTGAGTTATCTGCCAATTTGGACAACTATAAATAAAACCCTAAACATTTGCATGCAAGTTTTTTTTGTGTGTGAGAACTTCTGCTTTTATTTTCTAAGTAGGAAAGTTAGAGCATACAAGTAACGGCGGCAGTTTGGCAAGGGTAGC
>PVKN010027339.1:0-13573 GCA_004027915.1 Capromys pilorides | reverse complement strand
CAGTCTCCGGAGAGATGATTCTGTGCAGATCTGCCGCTCACGTGATCATCTGTGTGCCTGTCTCTGTCTTCCCTGGACCCTACAATCACTGCCTCCCTTTGTGTCACACTAGGCAGCCCAGACCTTGGAGGTTTAATTCTGCCTTGAATGATGAAAACTACATATGAGACCTTGAATTACCTTCCTCTCCTGTCTGGGCCTCAGTTTCACCATCTGTACAATGGGGCCACACCACTGCCCAGTGACTGGCCCCTAGAAATTTCTCAATAATTAACGATTGTCACAATTGAGGAGTATCATCTCTCTTAGTCTGTGTTTTTTATTTTTTATTTTTTTGGTCTGTGCCTCTGATCCTTTGAATGTATTCTTTTTTCCCTGAATGCTTAATTCTCTGTTATTTTTATTTTTTAGCCTGTTTCCCATCCTTAAAGAGAGAGTAGAAGTGCACTGTTTATATGAGGATGGCCTTAGGTCAGGGTGAAAAGTGTGGCTTGCCCTCCCGGTGCTTCTAGTTCGATTGAGGAGTGAATTCCTTTCCATCCTCAGCCTATTCTGTTAAACAGGTAAAGACTCCCAAGAAGGGAGCATCATCCTATATAATGTTAAACACTTTAAGAAGCTCAGAGATCTCTTGGTTACATGCATTCCTGGACATCTTTCACATACACAAACCCCACTTTCTTTTCTGTACTGGCATTTCTTCACACTTTAGCTATATTCTCAGCCCTTTTTATTTTAAGATAGGGTCTTGCCAGGCGTGGTAGTGCATGCCTGTAATTCCTGCTCTCTGAGGCTGAGGCAGGAGAATCCCTGCAAGACCAGCCTGGGCTACATAGTGAGTTCGGAGTTAGCCTAAACCAGGAACTGAGACCCTGTCTCAAAGATGGTGGGGGTGGGGAGGTGGATTGAGGGGAAGGGGGAGGAGAAACAGAAGAAATAAGGTCTCAAGCCAGGGATATAGCTCAGCAGCATAAGCACCTGCCTGGCAAGTGCAAGGTCCCAAATTCAATCCCCAGAATATCACACACACACACACACACACACACACACACACACACGTCTCCCTAAGTTGCCCAGGCTGAGTACACACTTGTGATCGTTTTGCCTCAGCCCCCCAGCTTCCCACAGTGTTAGGATTGTAAGTGATCATTCTCTTTTCTGTCCTTAAGCAGCCCTCTCCATTTCTCATCCTAATTTTTGAATGCCCTCTTTGTTTTCTTGGTCCCAACACTCTTTAGTTATTATAGTGTATGTTTCCAAATGTCCCCTTCACTGTTCTGTGAAGTACACAGAAAATAGAACATATATATATATATATATATATATATATATATATATATATTTCCCCCAAACCATTATAATATCCTTACTGCAATACAAGGATAAAGCAAAGAGTGATTTATAATAAAGCAATACACATTTCACTATATAAAGGCTAGAATGTGACTCCAGTAGAAGACATTGTGAAGTGATCTTCCATATAACGATATTTGAACCTGTGACAGCTACAGGACTTCTGTACTGATTGATGACTCAGAAACCACGAAAAAGATGACAAACTTTTCCTAAGCGGTGAATATTTTTTGTAAAGTTTTAAACAAAATAATATACAATCTTTTTTCAATTTATATGGTTGTTGAATTTTAATATATGCATGTCAGTATATATTAAAATTATTTTCCCCTTAAAAAATCTTAAATCATTGTACTACTACCCACTGCCTTCCTGTGAAACCAGAGACATTCATACCCACACCTGCCTCTGCCACTCCTCATTCCTGGGAGTTAAGCTTGGAGCTCACCATCACACTCCTTAGTCCTGCTCTGGTCCTAACTGGGTGGTTTTAACACCCTCATAGATGGTCCTCCTAATGCTTTCACCTCTCACTTCTGTCACCCTCTCTCTTAACAAATATCCTGCCTTTCAGCCCCACCTTAGCCACCTAATTGCACAGTGTCACCCTTCTTTTTAGCAATACCTGTGACTGCATTGCCTCCAGAACTCATTTAGTGACATCCTCCTTTCCAACTTCTAGGAATCCTTCAACTCACTGGGACTGCACAACTTTTGCCCTTAACTTCTCCCATGTTTCCAGTCCCCTCGTTTAACACATTTATGATGGGACCAGGGTGGCTTGAACCACCAGTGGTACATGCATGACTGTCCCATCAGGTAGCTTTTTATTAGGGAAAAGACTGACTGACAATAGTGTTTAGATAAGCCAGGCATGGTAGCACATACCTGTAATCCCAGCATTCAAGAGGCTGAGGGAGGAGGATCAATTCGAGTTCTGGTCCAGCCTTGGTTACGAAGTGAGATCAAGGCCAGCCTGAACTACAGAATGAGACCCCATCTCAAAACCAAAAGGGATTAGATCTCTCTGTACCACAGGTAGTACAAGCCAGGTGATGGGACAGTCATGCAGTTAGCACCATAGGTTAAAACCAGTGAGAATGTTATTTAGCTTAGATTCCATGGCTCTTCATTAATTATAATCAAGCCTTTGCATTCACCTTTGCTTCCCTTTGTCCCTCACTAAAATTTAGCATACAGGCAAAACGTCAGCCCTGGTCAAGTTCAACTCTGCCTGTTCCTAAACAATTCCCTAGGCATTTATTCTTCTGCCCTCCAAGATGATTATTTCAGACCTCAACAGTCCTCATATCTGTACCACAGCCTGTCTCATCATCATGCTAAGGCACTCTGTTTAAAAATCCATCAGAAGAATATGTCTGTATATTCCCAGCCACCACATCCAACCAACAAACAACATCTATATTCATGTACCTTACCTTCTCTATTATTATGAGTAGGGGGCTGGGGAGATAGCTCTGTGACACTAGTGCCTACCTGGCAAGTGCAAGGTTGTGAGTTCAAACCCTGGTCCTGCAAAAAAAAAAAAAAAAGGAAAACCTAAAAAAATCTATTATTATGAGTAGCTGTTGCTGTTGTCATCAAAATCAGTCCTACTTTGGCACTGGAGCCCATCTTCTGTTCTACTAGAGGGCAATACTCTACCATTTTTACCCTCTATCAGGTCATTTTTAGTGGCTCACAGACATGTTATTGCTGCCATCTTTTCTTGTTATTTTTTTGGTGTTGGAAATCAAACCTAGGGCCTTGCCCATGCTTACACACTTCACCACTGAGCCACATCCTTCAGCCTGTTTTCTTCTTTTTGATATAGCTTTGAGATACACTTTACGTACCATGAAATTTATCCCTTCAGCAGTGCTGCTCAATGTTTGTAGTATATTTATGGGATTCTATAAACATCACCATGATCAGTTTTAGAACATTTCCCTCTTCCCCTGCCAAAGAAGCTTCACACTCACTAGCAGTCACACCCTATTAATTTCACTGTCTCCAACTCTAAGTGACCACTAATATTCTTTCTGTATCTATAAATTTGCCTTGGCTCATGTAATATATTGGTCTTATGGCTGGCTTTTTTCCACATAGCATAATGTTTTGCAGATCATACATATTGTTTCATGTAGCTTTTTTTATTGCCAAATAATACTTTGTCATATGGGTATCTCACATTTTGTTTATTGGTCAAGCAGTAGATATTTGAGTTCCTTCAATGTTTGCCTTATGAACAGTGTTTCTCTGAGCATTTGTTTGCAAGTGTTTAATAACAGTGTTTCTCTGAGCGTTTGTTTGCAAGTGTTTGCAGGTGTGGATGTTTTCTTTTCTCTTGGGTAGAGTTGCCCTGTCTTTTCGTAACTATGTTTAACTTTTGGAGGAGCTGTTAAACTGTTTGCAAAAGTGCCTATACCATTTTACTTTCCCATCAGCAGTGTATGAGGGCCTCAATTTCTTCACATGCTTGCTGGTTCTTTTTATTTTCTGTTTTTTATTATGGTCATCCTGAGTGTGAAATAGTATCTCATTGTAATTTTGATTTTTATTTCCCTAATAACTAATGGTTTTAAATTTATTGTTATGTATTTATTACTTATTTTACATAATCTTTGGAGAAATGCCCATTTACACCTTTAGCCTATTTTTTCCCAATGCTAAGGATGGAACCCAGGTCCTCATCCACTCTACGCAAGCACTCTACCACTGAGCTACAACCCTAGCCCCTTGCCTGCTGTGATTTGATAATTTGTCTCTTCATTTCTTTTCTATTTTTTTTTACAGTGATAGGGATTCAGATTACAGTAATTTATAAAATTCAGTGTTTTTATTACTGAATTTCAAGAGGTCTTTATATATATAATCTGTGTGAAGTTTCTTTTAAAATACATGAATTATAGATATTTTATCCCATCCCATGAGTTGTCTGTCTGTCCATCTTCCTCTCTTCCCTTCCCCTCCCCTCCCTTCACTCCCTTCCTTTCCCTTCCCTTTCCCTTCCCCTTCCCTTTCTTCCTTCTTTCCTTCCTTCCATTCTTCTATTGAGGATTGAACCAGACTGCTGTCCTCCTGAGTTTCATACCCAACATCCTTTTCATTTTTTTAAATTTTGAGACAAGGTCTCAACTAAGTCATTAAATTACTCAGCCTAGGATCACTACGAGTCCTATCTAGTAGTGAGATCCTGAACACCGTGTAGACCCTTCTCTAAAATACAAAAAAAAAAAAAAAAAATTACCCAGCCTAGACTCAAATTTGCAATCTTCATGCCTTATCCCTCCAGACTTATGGGGCTCTAGGCAGTCATTACCATGCCTGGCTCATGGTTTCATTTTCTTTCTTTTTTCTTTTTGGTACAGGGAATCAAACTCAGGACCTAGCACTTCCCAGTCAGGTGCTTGTGCTGCTGAGCTGTATCCCAGCTCTCTTTCACTTTTGTGAAGATATTCTTTGATAGACAGAACTTTTTAATTTTGGTGAAGTACAGTTTATTTATTTTTATTGTCACTTGACCTTTTGTGGTTGTATTCAAGAAAACATTGCCTAAGTCAGTCACAAAGATTTATTACCATGTTTTCTTCAGGGAATTCGACAGCTTTAGCCTTTACATTTAGGTTAGTCTCTAGTTCGAGTTAATTTTTCTGTTTTACAGAAAAGAGGAAGCATATTTGGGGCTTGAATCTACTCTATTTTGTTTTCCATACCAGAACACCTATGAGTAAGTAATCTACAAAAAAGAGAAAATTATGTTTTACAGTTCTGGAGTCTGGGAAATCTAACATGTGGGGTCCATATTTGGTAAGAGCTGCATTATAGCATGGCAGAAAATATCACATGGTGAGAGGGTGAGAATGCAAGCTGAGGTTTCTTTTTCTCTCTTCAAATCTGATAATTCTAAAGTGGAACCTTCTGAACCTCACCTGACCCTAATTGCCTCCGAGAGACCTCACCTTCAGATACTACTGGCAAATGAATTTGAGAATTAAGTTTCCAATACATAAACTTTTGTGGGACACATTCAAACTATATCAGGGTCAGCATTCATTCTCCTGGTATGGGCATGTTATTTTCCAGTACCTTTTATTGAAAAAACGTATTCTTTCCCCATTGGGTTATCTTGGCAACAGGTCAAAAATTACTTAAAAGTCGGGTGGTTGTGGCACAGGCCTATACTCCCAGCAATTGGGAAGCTGATGCTGGGAGTTCCCTTTACGTCAAAGCTGGCCTGGGCTTCATAGTGAGTTCAAGGACAGTCTAAACTCATAGCAAGACCTTGTCTTTTAAAAGATCACTTGACCATATATAATAAATGTTCAGGTTAATTTTATATACCGTTACATGTATGTTACATTGGAATTTTTGTTCTATTCTTACATTCTACAAATTCTATTAAAATATATGTTACTATAACAAGACCACACCATCTTCAACTACTGTAGTTGTACAGTGCATTTTGAAATCGGAAAATGGGAGTCTTCTAACTTGTTCTTAGTTTTTTTTTTAAATATATTTAGTACAGGGTCTATCAGGTCTCACTACACAGATCAAACTCATAGTGATCCACTTGTTTTCAGCCTCACAAGTGCTGGGATTACAGGAGAGTGCCACCATGCCCAGTCTCTGTCACTGTCTCAGGATGCCCTGGGGGCAGGGCCAGCATGTTATGTTGGGGATTTAATCCCTGTCGTTGTACTATGCCTAAGCAGATATAGTCCACTGAGCTGTCTGGTCGGCCTTATAACTTGTTTTGGATATGCTAAGATCCTTGCATTTCAATATGTACATTAGGATTATTTTGTCAATTCCTTTTTTTAAGTTGGATTTGTTTTTGTGTTTTTGTTTTGGTTTGGTTTTTTTGCAGGACCGGGGTTTGAACTCACGACCATGCACTTGCCAGGCAGGCACTTGTGCCACGAAGCTATCTGCCCAGTCCCAAGTTGGATTTGTTTTCTTGGTACTGGGGATTGAAACCAGGGCATACTGAGTTATTTACATCCTCAGTGCTTTATAAATCTTTTTTCTCATGGAGTTGCCCATGCTAGCCTCAAACTTGTTATCCTCCTGCCTTCATTGTTTGAGTAGCTGGAATTACAGGCATGTGCCACTTAACCTGGAGAAAAGTTGAAATTTTGGTACAGATTATGTTAAACCTATATATCAATCTGGAGAATGATGTCAATTTGGAGATTGCCTTGCAGTTTGTGCACATGGAATGCCCCACAATTTATTTAGATCTTTGATTTCTTTCAGAAATTTTTGTATAGTTTTCAGCATATAGCACTGTACTGCTTCACAGACCAGCAAGGTAGCTCAGCAGTCTGCTGTGCCAGCTCCACTCCCAGGGCAGGCTGAGCCAGCCATAACATAAGTAAATAAATACAATTTTTTTTGAAAAAAGACTGTACTGCTTCTGTCAGATGTATTCTTCAGTATTGTATGTTTTTGATGCTCATATAAGTGAAATTTTTTCCTTTACTTTGCTTTCCGATTGTTCATTATATGTATACATATAATTTATTATGTATACAAATATAATTTGCTAATGTATACAAATATAATTTGTTTTTCTTTTTTGATCTATCATGCCACATTGCTATACTTGTTTATTAGTTCAAGTAGTTTTCTAGTGAATTCTCTAGGATTCCTCATAGATGAAATCATGTCATTCTCATATGTTGAAACTAGGCAATCTCTTAGAAGAATGGAGTAGAATAGTGGTCACTTAGAGGCTGTGCAGAGGGTGCAGCAAGTGGAAAGAAGCTAAAGGACACTAAAGCAGAGAGGAGAAATTAGTTATAATTTTACTATAGCACAGTAGTTACCATTCATAGAAACAATCTAGTATATTTCAAAATGACTGGAAGAATATAAAATTCTCAGCACAAACCTTATACAATTAAGGTTTGAAGAGATGGAAATGGTTATTGCCCTAATTTGATTATTATATATTATATGTATTTATCAAATTACCATAATGTACCCCATAAAGATGTACAAATATTATACGTCACTTAAAGACCTCATAATCTGTAAATAGAAATAATTTTACTTTTCTTTTCAACGTGGATGCCTATATTCTCTTGCCTGATTTCCGTGGTTAATTTTTCCAGTGTTGATGAGAAATGATGAGAGCAGACAACTTTGTCTTGTTTCTGGCCTTATGGGAAAGTATTACAGTGATGTGAGCTGTGGGTTGTGTGTTGGTCTCCTTTATCAGGCTGAAGAAGTCTTTCTCCTCTTTGTTTCTCATGTGTTTTTTTGTTTCTTTTTGCCATTAATGGCTATTGTATTTTGTCAAATGCTTTTTCTGTAACTACTGAGTTGATCAGGTGGAGTTTGTCCTTCATTGTATTAGTATGGTGTATAATTTTATTTTGCAGATGAAAACCAACCTCACATTCCTGAGATAAATACCACTTAATCATGCTAAACAAGATTTTTTTATATGCTACTGGACTTCGGTTTGCTAACTATTTGTTGAGATTTTTATATCTATAGTCATAAGGCATGTAGAGTTATAGTTTTCTTATGGTGGATTTATCAAGGATATTTTTTATTTATTTATTTATTTATTTTTAATTTTTTTTGAGACAGGTTTGCATTATGTAGTTCAGGCTGGCCTGGACTCACTGTGCAGGCCAAGCTGGCCTTGAATTCATGGCAGTCCTCCTGCCTCAGCCTCCCAAGTGCTGTGATTATATGCGTGTACCACCATTCCTGGCTAAGGTTAGTATTTCTTACAGAATCCGGCTATGAGAAAGAAATGCTGTCCATCTATTTTTATCTTAAATGCCTTCATTTTCAAATGACAGCATTGCTAGATAAAAAATTATCAACAGTCTTTTTCTTTTGCCAGTTTGAAAACTGCACCATCTTGTGGCCCCTAGGATTTCTTATTAGAAACAACAGTAAATCTTATTGAAGATCCTTATTTCATAAGTAATTTTCTGTTACTGCTTTCCTTATTTTCTTTTATCAGTTTCACCATGAAATTCCTAGGATTAATCTCTTTGAGCACTGAATTTTTGAGTCCTTTGCCTGCTGCATTTCCTTTTCAGGTTCCATTGTGAATATGTTGTTATGTCTGATACTATCCCTCAAGGCTGTTTGGATCTTTTTCTCTTTTATTCCCTTTTCTATCTTTCTGGTTCTCAGATGGATGATCTCTTTCTTATCCTTCTTTCTTCTGCTATCTGAAATCTGTCAGTAAACTATTCTAGTGAAGGGTTTGGCTGTTGTACTTTTCAACCCCAGATTTTTATTTATTTATTTTTAATTTTTTTGAGACAGGTTTGCATTATGTAGTTCAGGCTGGCCTGGACTCACTGTGCAGCCCAAGCTGGCCTTGAATTCATAGCAGTCCTCCTGCCTTAGCCTCCCAAGTGCTGGGATTAAATGCATGTACCACCATTCCTGGCTAAAATTAGTATTTAAAAAGTAATTTAAAATTACTATTTAATTTTTAAATTTATTATCACTTTATTGATATTCATCATTTGATAAGATTTCATTATCATATTCTTTAATTCTACAGATATTTTTTCATTCTTTGAAAATATCTGCAAATGTGATGTAACTAATATAAAGTCTTTTTCTATTTTTTTTTTAATTTTATTTATTTATTTATTTGTTTGCTTGTTGTGTTTGTTTGTTTCTTTATTTATTCATTTTGTGGCTGGCTCAGCCTGCCCTGGTGGTGGTGCTGGCGCAGCATGTGGTGCCGGGGATCGAACTGCAGTCCCTGCAGTTGCCTGAGCCCTCCTAAGCAGGCGCTTTAGACCACTGAACCATCTCGCCGGCCCTAAAGTCTTTTTCTATTAAATTTAAAATATTAGCCCTCTTAGGGATGTGTTCTGTTGGCTGCTTTTTCATTTTTTTTCCTGTGTATGTGGCATACTTTTCTGTTCCTTTGTATGTCTTATCATTTTCTGTCAAAAAAATGGACTTTTTCTTTTGTATTTTAGGGAAGGGTCTACTGGGTGTTCAGGGTCTTGCTACTAGATCAGACTCATAGTGATCTACCTGTTTATAGCTTCCCAAGAACTGGAATTACACGCACGCACCACCCCCCTCAGTCTCAATTTCCATCTCAGCACACCCTGAGAGCAAGGCCAGGAGGGCAGTCCCAGGGATTGAACCCCAAAAAATGGACATTTTAGCCAGGCACCATGGCACAAACCTGCTATCCTAGCTGTCTTCTGTTTTTTCTTTTCAGTACTGAGGATCGAATCCATGGCCTTCACACTGAGTTGTATCCGAGTCGTTCTTTAAATTTTTTTGAGATAGAGTTTTGTTAATTCACTAAATTCTCCAGATGTGGCTGGAATTTGTGATCTTCCTTCCTTTGCTTGCTAGAATAGGAGCCCAGACCTGGGCTTTTCTTTCATTTTTTAACTCATTCAATCTTTTTATTCATTACTGGTCTGTTGAGATTTTTTTGTTACTTCAAGATCTCATCTTTATTTTCTGAATTTATTATTTCAATCCTGTCTTTTCCTCTTATCTCTTTTTATTCCAGTTTTGAGTTTCATCTTTTGTATTTGTTTGTTTTCTTTTCTTTTTTTTTTTAAAGCCTACTTAGTTTCATTGGTCTTTTCTATTTTTAAATTTCTATTTAATTCATTAATACTATGATCTTTATTATTTTCTTGCTCTTGCTAATTTCTTTCTCTAGGTACTTGAGGCGCAATATTAGTTTATTTGACATCCTCCTTTTCTCAGTCTAAGGGTTTTTAAAATTTTTTAAAAATCATTTATTTATTTGGTACAGGGTCTCACTACACAGCTTAGACTCATAGTGATCCTCCTGTCTCAAACTCCCCAGTGCTGGGATTATAGGTGTGCCCCACCATGCCCAGTTCCCTTCTAAGATAGGCATTTATTGTTATAAACTTTCCTTAGAATTGCCTTTGCTGCATTTTGTAAATTTTGGTATGTTGTATGTTTTCATTTGTTCCAAGACATTAAAAATTTTCCCTTTTAATTTCTTCTTTGATGCAGGAATATGTTATTTGATTTTCATGTATTTCTGAATTTTCTGGAATCCCTTTTGTTACTGATTTCTGTTTCAGACCATCATGGTTAACAAAGAAACCTGATATGATTTCAGTCTTCTTTAATTTGCTGAGACTTATTTTGTGCATGTGATCTGTCTTGGAGAAAGTGTGTGAGAAGAATAAGTATTGTGCGGCCTGAAAGCTCAGCAAACTAAGAGCCTGATTAGGCAAGCACAGGGACAGGGTTGGATCCCCTACACTACTGAGCAGGCCACGCCGGCATACTGAGCTGGCCACCACCAAGTCTGGGCATGGTGGCACACACCTCTAATTCCAGTGCTGGGGAGGCTGGAAACAGGAGGATCACTGCCAATCTCAGCTGCGTAGTGAGACCCTGTACCAAATACATAACAGAAAGTATTGTGGTACTGTTTGATAGAATGTTCTACAGATATCAGTTGGGTCCATTCCATCTAAAATAGAGCTTAAGGCCAATGCTTCTTTATTGATTTTGACTAGATGTTCTGTCCATTAGAAAGATATTGAAATCTACCATTATTATTATGTGTTCTTGGAACAATTCATAGAATTTTTTTATATATTTAAGCGGTCCAATGATGGGCATATATTATGCTTACATTTCCTGCATTCTGATGAATTGAATCCTTTAACATAAGGACCTGCTTCTTTATTTATTTATTTATTTATTTTGTCTTTTTGAGACAGGGTCTTGCTATGCAGTTATGGCTGGCCTTGAGCTCACTTTGTAGCCCAGACTAGTCTTGAACTCCCAACTATCCTCCTGCCTCAGCCTCCCAAGTGCTGGGATTACAGGCATGGGCCACCATGCCTGACTAGGTGCTGCATTATCTCTTTCTTATTTAAAGTTTTTTTTTTTTTAATGTATTTAGTACAGAGTCTATAGGGTCTCACTACATAGATCGGACTCGCAGTGATTTTCCAGTTTTCCGCCTCCTAAGCGCTGGGATTACAGGCATGCCACCAAACCAGTCTCAATTGCAGTCTCAGCTGGGTTGGGAGCGGCACGCCTGGGGATCAACCCAGCCACTGATAAATTTGTTTTTTATTTTTTAATTTTTTTATGTATTATGGCCAGCTCAGCCTGCCCTGGGGATAGCGCTGGCACAGCATGTGGTGCTGGGGACCGAAACACAGTCCCTGCAGTAGCCCAAGCTTGCCTAAGCAGGTGCTTTAGACTGCTGAGCCATCTCACTGGCCCCAATTTGTTTTTTAATGTATTTGTTTGTTACAGAGTCTCAGTACACAGCTCGGAGTCATTGTGATCCTCCTGTTTTCAGCCTCCCCAGCTCTGGGATTACAGGCATGTGCCACAACACCTTCCCAGACCCTGTGGCCAGCTCAACCCACCCTAAGGTTGAGGCCGGTGCTACAAGTGGTGCCTCGCCTAAACAGGCACTTTAGTCAACTGAGCTATCTCACCAGCCCCAGGCAATAAATTTTTTGCAGATGGAAAGAAGACTAACAGATAGAGTGATGAGGGGAGGAAGAAGAGGAAAAGAAGCCTTAAAAGTAATTAAGATGTGTCATGTGCATTTACCAACTCCCCACAATGGATGGAGTCATTATGTACTGCAAACCTGTTGTAATAAAAATAACAGTTTAAATAGCCAATTATTTTAAATTCTTTTTCAGGTAGTCCATAAGCAGGGCTGTTGTAGTATTGGAATGGACCTAGAGTCTGGGGTCCAGATTTTGAGTCCTTTTTTTTTTGTGCTTTGCTTCTTTGGTGGTATTTTCCCAATTGTTCTTAATCTTTGTGGCTGTTTTGATATTTGCACACTTGAAGAAGTGTGTCTGCAAAAGTGGCTTTGTCCATGAAAGTCTTCCACTAGTCAGTGCTGTCTATGAACAGGAGTCCTTGGTCAAGTTATCCTGGTCCCTGGGTTACCAGGTGGGTAGGCCTGGTGTGTTGTTCCAAAGGGTAGGCCTGGATCCTGTATCCATCATGACTAGCCTGAGATCTAGGTCCACAAGGGCTTACCCTGTAATGGAGTGAGTTTTGAGCCTGAGTCTGCAGGGATTAGCCAGGCTTTAGAATTGGCCTGGTGCCTGAAACCACTGACTTGTCATTAAAGCCTGAGTTCATGTGGGCTGGTCTGCCACGGGGGCGGGCCTGCAGCCTGAATCCCCCCTGGGTTATGACCTGGATCCACAGAAGCTAGGCTACATCTGTAGAGATGGTCCTGAGGGCTGGCCAGGCACCAGTTTGTAATGAGGCCTGCATACCCGTTGTGCTGGCACAGGCTTAGACTCTGAGGAGTGGGGCACAGCCTAGAGCCTAAGCAAGCCTTGTGCCAGGGCAGATACAGAGCCTGGGGCCATGGGGGCGGGTGCAGTATTGCGGTGTACTAGAATGGACCTGGATGTTAGGTCTGCTGGTCCAGACCTAAGCTGTGAGTTGGCTGGAGTGTTGTGCTCACTAATGGAGGAAAGTGTGCTCAGTGAAGTTTTCCCTCTGCCATCTCTTTGATCTCCTATTGGTTTTATCTTTTAAAAAAAGTTTAAAAGCCCTCTCTATCTCCTAGCACTTTGTGATGATAACTTTATTTCATAATTCCCCTGATAGCAATACTCTGAGTTTTCATCCTACTTCCTTTTCCTCTTTTTTCATTCTGTCTTTTCATTTAAGGTATATTGGCTATGTGATAAAAATGCATACATTATTCACATTATAAAGATAATATGAAAACCCAAGAATTCACTATCCCACCCTTCTTGGGTAGATCTCAGCATTGATGATGAGCTCTGCCCAGGTGATTTGAACCCTCTACCCAGCCTCCTGCCAAAATCACCATTCTCTTAAGTCATGTGTTTAATATTCTCTTGCTCTTTTATTCATGTGAGAATATTTTTATACATATTTTCTGGAATGTTTGACCAATACATTATTTAGTTGTGAGCTTTCTAAAAATAGTATCATATTGTATGTTATCTTCTGTTGCTCTGTTTTACTCAGTATTATGTTTCTTTTTTTTTCAGTATTATGTTTCTAATATTTATCTATGTTGTATTTGTCTATGTAATTGTCCTTTGTTCATTTTCAGTGATGTATAATATTCTTTGGGTGACCATCAAATATATCATCATTTACCTATTGGTGGACATTTAGGTCATTTCCAGCTTTTTGTTCTTATGAACAGTGCTGTTGAGAACATTGTATACATCTACTG
>PVKN010027338.1:0-13559 GCA_004027915.1 Capromys pilorides | reverse complement strand
TCAGTCCAGTGAGCTATCTCGTTGGTCCTCTCTTTAGATTCTTATTCTTTTGTTGTCACTGTATTTCTATGCCTGTGAACATTGTTCTTACTTTTTTCTTGTTATTTCTTTATTTGCATTCTTCTTGTCTTCTTCATGAGTTTCTTAAAACATACATTTTCATAAAACATCAGGAATTATTACTAGAAGAGTTTTGGCCAAAATTGCGTTGTCCAAGATGATCTCAGCATACTTGAACTCCATTCCTGCCTGCTATCTCCATCCATAAACAGGATGTGCTGGGTTTCTGTCAGGAGGCTTACTCTTTTATCTTTGATCAGGTAGTGCGGTGCAGTTGTGCTCTACTGAGTTCAGTTCTGTGAGCAGGTATGTGGCTGGATTGAGTGGCTTTCTCATTGTAATAATGAAGCAGGGATTTTGCATAAGGTCCTTTGGTACAAGGTGAGATCCATTAGAGTACTTAACATCTGGACAGTTAAGTCTTGGCAAAAGGTGCACTTGTCAGATTTTTTGATCAGCTGAACAATGGTCAAATAGTCACATGGAAAGGTCACCTTACACTCCCAGGGCTGACAGTGTGAATGAACATCAGTGGTTTAGTGAACTCGATAATCCAGATA
The DNA here is from genome assembly GCA_004027915.1 of Capromys pilorides. Lineage (NCBI taxonomy): Eukaryota > Metazoa > Chordata > Mammalia > Rodentia > Capromyidae > Capromys > Capromys pilorides. The sequence goes on along the minus strand of PVKN010027338.1, from coordinate 12,939 downwards.
TTTTAGAAGTCAGCAACTCTAAGAAATTTGTAGGGTTTTTTTTTTTGTCAATCAGTTTTTGCTTGATAATATAGAAGCGTTTTTGTGTTTTTGCATTGGGCAGCTTGGGTGTCATTCTGGAAAACTAGAGAAATCAGCTATAAGGGCCGCTCCAGAGAAAGTAAAGAAGTTGTTAAACCACTGAGAGCCTGAGTTCAGGTCAGTTGTAAGGAGATGCTGAATGACAAGAACTGATCAAAGGCAGAAATCAGCATTCTTGAGTCTAGACAAGTGCACTAGCATGCTGTGAATGGAAGAGGATGAAGGAATCATACAGGAAGGACCATCACAGCAAAACTGGCAGCTCCAAGATCTCAACCAGATTAACAGGCAGGGACGGTAGGCATGTAAGTAGAAGGCTCTGCAAAGAGAGCCTCTGAGGCTGAATGCAGGCCATACCCAGCTGGAATGAGTTGCATTGGCTACAAGGAGCTAATTCAGGAATTGGAAGTGAGCCGTAGGTGGTGTCAGCAACTTTGGCAGCACACAGCAGTCTGGTTTCTTCTTAACCCTGAAAAAGGCAATATCTACTCCAGTAGTCACAATGGCCACAACCTCAGGCAACTTCAGATACGGCAATTTGTACACATAGACTGTTGCCACCTGGCCTGCCTAAGACTGTCATTACAGTATCACAGGTAGCTTTTCTATACCAGCTGCCTAGTGAGCTTGTCTTTAGCATTCAGTGTCTGATCCCAGAGGGACTGACATCCAATTCATATGAGCGATGATGTAGTGATATGTGTCCATCAGTGGAGCGTCATTTGGAGTAGTTTTACTGCCCTGGGCAACTCTGCACTATTCCCACCCCAACACCCTACCAATAAACTGCAGAAGACACACAGAGAGTACTGGAAAGTGTGCATTTATCTAAAATGGAAAAGAAGCACGCTCTGCAGTGAGATCAGACTAGTGGAAAGGCTCACAGTCGCCTGATAGGAAGGGCAAGGTGCTTTTCTCCTTTATGTAAAGAAGGCATTGAAGATAATCTGGACTTCTTTTTAGGGCTTCATAATCCACCCTATGAGCAAACTCCTTTGGTCTCCTGTGACATGTAATTGAAAGATAGGGAACAGTATTTGGTTGGTTGCATCCACATGCAAATGAAGGACTGAAGAGAACACCTTTGATCTCTCCTGTGACCAGAACCAGATCTAAAATATAGACTGAAATGAATTCTCCTGGTTGAATGGCAATTTTTATTGGAAGTCTCCACTGCATTGTGAGTCTACCTTTCCCAAAAAATTTCCATCTCCCTGTTGCCATGGCTTATAAGCAATCATCCTTGAACTTCAGTGGGTTTCTATGCTCAATAAATGACTGGCCATGTTCAGTAACAAGCATTATTCCATAGGTCTTCCATTCCATTCCTCACAGGAGAGTTATGAAAGCCTTTCTGGCATGGAGAAATCATGATTTGAAGCACACATTTGTGTCTGCTAAGTAACCCCATGTGAACACTGGACTGGAGCTTCTAGTTCTTGCACAAGTCCTTGGATTTCCCTTACATCACTCCTCAGGAACACATCTCTGAGGATGCCATATCCTTCCAGTAATTGTAAAGCTTTAACAAATTCAACTTTGTGGAACATGACCCCAATTCTAGTATCAGCCTCCATAACTCATGTTGGAGGTCTCATGCATGAGGATACAGCCCTGAACAAAACCTGCACTTGCTGAGCTGGCTCTGTGCACCGTTAAGGTGACAGGGTTTATGTCTGGATATCTCATGCAGTCATGTGTGGGATTCTACATTTTGTGATTGATTCATAGTCCAATGCTGGGATTATGCATGTGAGAGCTACACACACCTTTGGCCAGCCAGGTTGCAAAAAATTTAAGTTATGGAAGCAGTCTTGCCCTCTGCTTTGTTTGCTTTTGCTGTTTTCTGCTGCTATGAACTGTTGCCCTCTGTGTTGTCTCAGCAATGAGAAAAAATTACCAATACAGAACTTGGTACCAGGTGTGGGATCACTGATGTGACTGTACCTAACCATGTGGCTCAGGAAGCTTGGGAAGTAGTTTGTGGGAAATGTTTGGAATAGTTTGGAGTCTTTGCCTGAAAGAGAAGAGCTAAAATACCTTAAGCTGTTCCATGTGGGGGATTCTGGTCAGAGGTCAAAAACCAAAACTCTTACAGTAATCCTGCTGGTATAACCTGGACTGTGCAGATTGTTGCAAGAAGAAATGTCATATTGGTTGTTGGACACCAGATGATGTATGTTATGGTTTGGCTGAAAGTTCATATGCATGTTTCTCTGTGTCTAGAGACTTCTCTTGAAACTGACATTAAAGACATAGGACCAATTAATTTGATAAAAAAATCAACATAGTCAAATTTTGATATGGTGACATGGATATTATTGGGGGCTTTTAACCAGCTTTATGTTACAAATTACAAACAAAGAACCCAACAGGATGATTGAAAATTTTATGACTTTCTTCAAAAAGGAAGCTCCAATAAAGCTATGGACTATGAAGATAGAGTTTTGGAAATTTCTGCTGAAGAAGATGAAAGAAAAAGGAAAAAAAACAAAAACAAAAGCCTGTGGCATCACAAGAAACAATAAATCTCTACCTTTTCCAGCCCCAAAGAAAAACAGTAAATCTCTTTGCTTAGAGAAAAATGCCACAGAACAAAATGTGCAGGAATGGCTGTGGCTGAAGATTGTTGCAAAATGGAAGTGACAGAAAAAATATGGACCTTAAAATCTTGCTGAGTGTTCTTTGACAGTGGCAGTTGTTCCCTGCAGCTGGGAATTGGGAGCGCTAACCTCACACTCTTTAAGTTGGCAGCAGATCATGTCATCTTCTGTGTGGCACTGATTTCAAGAGTATAGAAAATACAAAAGTTCTGGGGATAAAAAAGATTATCCCTAGATTTCAAAAGGCCTGGGAGGTAAGGCAGTGTGCACTTTATAAAGTATGTGCAAAATGCAAAAAAAAAAAAAATACAATAAGAATCCTGAATAATTAAACAAGCCAAAAATGTGGATTATTTGAGGAAAGCTACAAGAGGAAAACAAAGTGGGACCAAGTAAAAAGTCCTTGGGAGCAGCAACCACCAGAAGTACCACAGATACAGAAACACATGGTACTCACAATTTTGCACAGATTGTAAATGGAGAATTCTAGCACTTGGTGATTTCTGTCATGAATACTTAACTTGCTTTGATCCAAATTTTTGTATTCTCTGTTTTATTTTTTGGGGGAATGTAATGTTTATTCTGTACAATTACATGATGGAAGTATGGCACTTTTTATTGGTACAGAGGCTCACAGCTAAGTTCTCATCTTATATCTTGGAGGACACCAGGGACATGGAGTTCTCAGGAATGTGGACACTCTGAGGATTTTGGCAACTCTTAAAGATGGATGAAAATCACTTTTATATAAAGGGAAGTACAAGTGTCTTTTTGGAAACAGGAGGAAAATGACATAGTTTGTGTCTAGATCTCCCCAGGATGCATCAGGTGTCATGATGTGCATTTTCAGAGTCTACAATTAATCCATGGTCCAATGCCAGAATTATGGGTTGGGGTTCTGTAACCTTTCTGGGCAAGCTTCCTGCCTGGAGTACAGTGGAGAAAAGAGCCTTACTCTCTGCTGCTCCTCCATATTGCTGTTTCTGCATTAGCTTTTTCTGCAACTACGATCTGATGCCCTCTGCCATGTGTGACTCTGCCTTGGGGCCACCTCAGTGTGGCTGAAACTGCCACAAAGTAGGAGATAACTAAACCATTCCTCTGTAAATTCGGGGTGTCAGGTATTTGATTGGTCTCAGCCATGAGAAAAGGTACAATCACATAGGGGTTTTGTAGGAGCCGGTGGGAGCTAAACACTAGAACCTGGTCAGACCACGAAAGAGAACTACGTCAGCCTTGGGGATCAGACACCGAGGACTGTGGCAGGTGGGCTGCCAGGCCTGGGAACATTTGAGTCCCAGGCCAGTGTAGGGATGTTTATCAAAATGCAGAGAAATTGCAGTGACTCCCACCCCAGGACTGTGGAAGGAGGGATTTTTGGCACTGGCTTCCCGTGGAACAGCCCAACTTGGGATCAAAACTAAGGCTGGATGCCAGCAAATATTCTAACTTCTCAGAGTTTGAGGTCCAGACTGATCAGGCACAGAAGTTTTTTAAAGGAAAAGAATCACATAGGACATGTAGTGAATCATCAGAGTGCCTCAAAGGAAACATCGACTGAGCTGAAATATGCAACAGGTGAAGGCAATCAGAAGTGAGGGGTAGATGTAGTTTCCCTGGGCTGTAAAGAAGTTGATGCCATGACATTAAGACGTACCCAGAGAGACTGGATCTGCTTGTGGGAAAAGTGGATGCAGTAAAGAGCTTCACCAGGGTGGAGCAAGTGAGATCGGGGGAGGAGGAGGTAGCTTTGAGGTCACAGCAGGCTGGCAGTGTCGCTGGAAGGGAGAAGGACTGAGGCAACTGCAAGGTTGCAGGGCATGGAGGTGAGAAAGAGGAGGTGGCTGTGAACACACTGCATGACTAAAGGAAAGGGACTTTGCATTGTTCACTGTAAGGCCCAGGAAAGGGTCTCCCTCAGCTTTCTTTAAGATGTAGAGAATTACGGTCCAGGAAAAACAAGGAAGAAAGGGAGGGTGGAAACTTTGAAAGGAATCAAATGACTGATGATATTAAACTTTATGCAGCTTTGAAATGTACTGTGTGGGTTTAATGGTGGAGTGACAGCGGAGGTGATATTCAACTGCTAAGCTTGAGGACCCCAGTCATGTCACTCTTTGGATTCTCACGGGTCATCAATTTCAGGAGAAAAGGAAATTTTTCTGGAAGAAGATGACAAGTGACATGAATTTAAAGTGCTGCATAGAGCTTAACTGCTAAGAGTTGTTGGTGGAGAAACCAAATCCTGCGAAGAAACTTGTCAGCCCTTTAAGAAGAAGGCATTAAATTGGGCAACCTAATGCCACACAAGTTCTGAGCTGGGCACAGATGATAAAAAGCAGCTTCTGAAGTGGCCTGACTGTCCCTTGGTCTAATGCAGTGCTCTGCACAGATCACCTGAGCAGTAAATGTCAGATAAAAATAAAATTAAAATGCACATGTCTTTAAAACTTCAAACAATGGGAAAACTGTCGCCAGAATAGTAATGCTTAGCAACATGGTTGACTACTTACAAGTTTAGGTTAAGTCAGGTAAGTGATAAGGCTGGCGGTGGGAGGAACTGGCATGACATAAAGGAGCTTGGGCAAGAGAGAGAGAAATGCTAATGGCCATCAGGACCACCTGCGTGCGCTCTACTCAAGGATCTGTTCTCTACTCTGCCTTCAGTATGGAGCTCTGCTGTCCATAGATCTCGGTCATGTGGCCCAAGGGAGTGGCAATGGGGGGAGAGTGGAGCATGTCCAAGGTGCCCCTCTTCGGACAGATGGTGCTCATGTGTGCCAACATGGCCACAGGCTGCACGTGCTTTTTTAATGAGCCAACCTGATAAAGTTTTTACAGGGTTTGGGGACAGAGGTAGAAATGCTGGCATACACAGGGCATTCACCCCTCATGGAGATGAGAACCTGCCGCAGAACAGCAGGCTGTTGGTGCTATTGTGCCTGATAAAGAACAGGAAGGGGTGGTCAGCGCAGAACACTGGCCCACTCATTTTACAAAAATATACAGCTTTACAAGCTGATGCGGCCACAGCCTCCGTGCCTTCTTCACTGACCTCAACCACACTCTTGTGCACGAACTTGGACAGACACAGCCCACTGTCAGCCGACATCCCAGACAGGTCTGCCTTGCCAGGTTGAAAGGCATCCACCACGCCGAGACCCTGAAGCACCGCGATCATGTTGTATTCTTCTTGCAGTGTGAATCTTGGAAGGGAAACTTCCACTTCAGTACTTATCATGTGCTTAGAACTGCTCCAGGCTTGGAGTTTCTCAAAAGTAAGGGATTTTTCCACCTGAAGGACAAGGGTTGTACTTTACCATTCAGACCACAATACAGCACAGTCACGTCAAGGGGCAGCCCAGCCTTCTCAGGCAGTGTGTGCCACTGTCACATGCCATCCCTGAAGCTGTCTGGAAGGTTGTGTGCCTCCAACTTGCCCCACACCCAGGCTCTGACCCTGCCACCTTAGCTGCAGCTTCCTGAGGTAGGAGATGGGCTGTCCCTCCTTGTCCCCACTGCCTACCGCTGCCCAGAAGAGCTGGCTATAATCTGTGGGTACTGGTCTTGGTGAGATGTCAGGTTTTTGAAGGAGGCTTTGATTTGGAGCAGTAAAATCATAATTGCTGAGGAAAGAACAAAGTGGCTGCTACTGGGAGCCACCAGGGCAAGGCTGAGGATGAACTTGCACTGGTTTGTCAGCAGGATGCCAACTATACGGTGGCCTCATTAGGTTCCCTAGCCTATCCTGACTAGAAAGAATTAAAGCTTCACAGAGGAAGTCCATGCAAAATTTAAAAGGACAAATAATGAGAGAAGCAAAACCAGACACTAACAACACAGATGGCACAAGTGGCATTGGACTTGTATCAGAGACAAAGCAGAGGGCACAGCTCACAGACACCATAGGCACAGATCCAGGACAGTGTCCTCCAGGCCCGACACAGTGCACAGGAGTGGGGACTGGGCACCTGCTGCAGGGAGAGCTCCGAAGAGTGCACACAGTATGTCCCCACTCCTACGCACAGTGTTGTCCTCCCTGTAGGGTCTCTGGGTTACTAGGGGACATACACACATCACCTAGGGACAGGAAGCTAAACTTCTACAGAGCTGCTCCTGCCAACCAGCTAGTCTTCCTTGAGATTTGGCCTTGGATGTACAAACAGACACACGAAGGCAGACCAAGTCCAGTAAACAGAATACTGACATAGACAGTGCTGCCTATTTATGTAAGGACAGTCCAGGGTTCCAATCAAATTTTGACAAGATCTATCTAGGTGTGGGACCCCATAATGTCACACAAGCAGCCAGAGAGGAAGGCCTACAGGCACCCATCTTCCAGGCTCCCTGTCCCATCTGTGGCAGCTTCCTGTCTTCTGCCGTTTCCTTCTAAGAAATGCAGTGCCTCCTCTATTTAGCTCTGTCCCTTAGTCCCATATGGGCACTGAGTTGAGCATCCCTGGTAGCTGCTCATCCCAGGAGAGCATGTCGCTGACCATGACAAGGTGGGGAAATGTGTGGCTTTGGAGAAGAGTGGTCATGGTCACAAGGGGGACAGATAGACAGCTAAGGGCAAGAGTCTTTCTCAGTGCAATTGTGGTGGGAAGGGACATAGGGACATCACCAGATGCTCCAGGCAAGGTGGAAAACTTACTGGCCAAGACCCCTGACTCACCATGCTGAGGTCCACGCCTTTGTCCGGGAGCACCACGACCATGCCCAGTTCCCAACCCTCATAGGGCAGCTCCAGCACCTGGACTCCAGCCTCTCTCACGTGGGCCCAAGGAAATGTGTCACTTCGGAACAACATCTGCACTGGCCTCTGCTCCTTCTGAGGGGGTAAACAGAGGGACACCCATGTCATATGGATTCTCTAAGGAGCCCCTAGAGCTCGATGAGTGTACCTGCACCCAGGATAGAAGTGGTATTTGTGCTGTACATGACCCAGGGGGAAACCTCCATGAGAATCCATGGAGTGGACACAGCGTGGAGCAGTCTGGGAAGCTGTTCTGGAAAGCACAGTCAATGGGAAGCTCTAAATATGCCACACACTGCAGCCTGGCTCTGAGAGGACCCAGAGTCCCGTGCAGAAAATATATGACTCATGAGGTAAAGTTATTCTATTTTAATATGAAGGGGTAGTGGAGCATGTGTGAATATGCTAAATAGTTTCTCTCTAATTAGTTTTCTGTTTTTCGACTGATTGTAGTGCTTGTCAAATTCTTTTAATTGTAGTTGAATTAATCTTGAAAAGGTCAGAGTATAGGTCTTTGCAACAGCTTCCAATATTAGAATTTAGAAAAAAGTGAATTAATAATTTGTACATTAACTAACAGTAATTCCATTGAATACTTTTTAAATTTAATAATGACTTGTGTACAGATCTGTGTTTGCATATTTTCCCGACCCTGCCTTTTGATACATCCTTAGAGCACAATATCATAATGTATTTTCTATTCTTTCAACCTAGGTAGATTGGACTTTCAGGAAAAGCTTCAGTTTCCAGAGTAAGTTGCACCAAATACAAACAGAAGTTATCAGACAGGAAGAACAGTCACTTATGGAAAAACTTAGGAGCAGCAAATATTTCTTATTCATATAATATTGTTCTCCTGAGTCTTAAAACCAATTCAGAAATGTATTATTTCAAATAATTTTTTAACATTTTTATACTCTCACAAAACAAAATATCTTTCTTCCATTACTTTATCAAGGGATTTTATTTAAACTTCTGCCTACCTGGTTTAGATAGAAAGGCATTTCCCTTGTGAGGGACTTCAAAAACTGTTCTTTCCACTTTCCTTTGAAGTAGACAGCATTGATGAGAACCAGCCTGCATGCCTCATCAATTGAACCCATGGCCAACAACTCTTCAATTTTGCCTGTGGATAAAAGCAGAGGCTGCTTTCAGCGACTGTCTTTATGCATCATGATGAACAAACTACAGGACATTGTCCTGGCAGGTTTAAACATGATGGTTTCAGAATGCTGAATTAGAATGGTTATGAATTAACCAGTCAAGAAAGACTGCTAGGACTGGGGTTCATGACCATGGACCTTGGGGAACATGCCTGAAATGGAAGTAGTGACATGCTTTTAAGTCACTCAAAAAAATCAGGTAATAGAAGGGACAGGTTGGAGATCCAGCCAGCAGGCAATGAGTGCTGTGCTGAGTGAGAATCCAGACCCCTCAGTGGTTCAATGGGTTGTGTGGACTATAGCTCCGTGCTCACACCCTGAGCTGACACTGGGCTGAGGGCTCACTGTAAAGGACAACAGAAGAGGGGTGCAAAGAGAGGAGGTGAAGATGGACTGCTGTCTGATCCTCCAGACAGAGAACTGGACCCCCCAGGGGAACAGAGTGTGGGCCTGCTGGCTTCCCTCCTCTGGCCCTGGATAGTGAGTTCTTTCATGAACCTAGAGCATCTTTGCTCGTTGCTGCATGAAGAGTGCACAAGTGGGAAACACTTCACAAGAGTTAGGAAAATAATTGCTGAGTTCCAAAGGGAAAATTCCATGCCATTTGCTGCCATGACACCTGAGCAGAATCAGCTCAGCTGTGTGAATGGTTCTGACACCTGAACCATCGTTGCTCCTGGAGCCCAAGGGTGGAGTCCATCACTGACTGATCTGTATAGGAATTAGGATCCAGTCCAAATAGGGAGAAGGCAATGAGTGGGGTTGGGGGAGCCCCTGGTGCTACCTTCAGTCTTGGTGGACACCCAAGAATTGATGTGTTTCCTGCTCTTCTCTGGGTCTTTGGCAAAGGACAGCTGCTCCACCTCGGCTTGGTAGAACTTTAGACAGGACTCCTGAAATGCCTTTGGGCAGAGACACATCAGGTGAGGGTGTGGAGCTACACAAATGTCAGCAAGCTGCCAGTCATTCTGAGTGCAAACTGTGTCTTTGAAATCTCCCAGAGGCCTACATTTCCTTACACAATGTCACCCTGAGTCTAAGAGATGTCAAATACCTGTTTCTAGTAGGGTGTGCTACATCTGGAAGAAGTGGACAAGAATGAACGAACTCCTCAGATCCTCAGGTGAGAAATCATGGAAGGCCTCCTGCCCGAGCTTTGTAATCACAGAACACTGTTTCCCATCAATACCTAATTTTTCTGTGACCCTCCATCTGGGATCTGGATATTCCACCAGGGATTTTAATACATCTTTCCCACTGAGGAGCCCCAACTCACTGAGAGGAATTGGCAGCTCTCTGCCCCGAAGACTCTGTTGGCTATGTTGAGGGAATACGGAGCTCCAGGTCTGTGCACTTGGGTGAGAAGTGACTGGAAGCCACTGTGAATGTCCTCCTCAGCATTTAAGGCCAGTGCCTGTCAGAGAAATGAATGTCACTGTCAATGCTGTCCTATGGTCTCACAAAGAGTTTATAAAATAACCCTTTTTCTCAAGTACTCCACAGAATGATCCTTTACAAAGGATGTGCTTTTCTTCCATGTCTTTGAGCCAGGATCTAGTCATGTGCATCTACATTGGGCTCAGTTTCATGGTGATCCTGGTGCCTCAGCCCCCTGAGTGCTGAGGTCCCAGGCAGGAACTATGGCTTCCAGGGAGGCCTCTTTACTTGTGCAGTGTGTCCTTTACTCACACCATTCTTCACAGGCTTCCTCAGAAAGCTCAGAGCCTAGATCTTCCTAAGAAGCATCCCAAGGAACGTCCCCTATGGGCATTCACCTCAGGGCATCCCACAGTCGATTTAATGGAAAAAGAGCTGGCATTACTGAAACAGTCCTCTGGGTACAGCAGGTCACACTGAGATCAAAGAGACAGCGCTGAGCAGGCCTTGTGCAGTGCTTTGTCCACGGGCAGCAGATGCCAGGGACTAGCCATGGGGTTTGATCTCTGCATAGGTCTCCTGAGGCCCTCCGGTGATAGGGACAGGTGGTAGGGCCTTTCTAATGAGCCGTGGTGCAGTGAACAGACAGATGGGTCCCTGGAGGTATGGAGGCCTCCGGCGTGGTCTTGCCCTGTCCTGTTCTGCTTGTCCCTTCACTCAGTAGCAAGGCAGCAGTGAATAATCATAGCTGCAAAGCCCTCAGCTCCAAAAGGAGACAGTTGTCAATGACTTGTGCACCATGGAATTCTAGCCTCCTTCTCTTCTTTTTACTGTGGTGCTGGGATCAAATCCCAGGCAATCCCCCAACATTTCATCTTCTCAGACTCTGTTCCTTTCCTAAAGGAAATGCCAGAAAAATTTCCTATCTTTTTTAGGTTAATAATTGGGGAAGATCCCCTGCCTCTGGAGAACCACCACAAAGCACGAAATGTCAGGTCACAGAAGGAGACATGGCAGGAGAGCCTACCTGAGCCAGCTGGGCTCCTGTGCTGCCCTTGGCCCCCAGGAGAACCATGGCCAAGACTGAGGAGATGCTCACAGGAGAGAAGAAGACATTGTGCCTGGGATCATCCCGGCCCAGACACTTTAAAAGCTGAACAGCAAAGGTGCCATTCGCTTCCATCAGCGTGTTCATCATGCAGTCTAGAGGTAAAGAGGAGAAGACCTTGTCAGGGGTTAACCAGTTGTCCATGGCCAACTGTCCCTGAAGTGTGGAAACTGTGGTATTGGCTTTCACGGCAAAGCCATACAGCTGCTGTCCTTCAGGACTGGCCTCTGTCCTTCCCTGCTCCTCTGCACCCTCCCTTTGTCCTGTCCCTCGCAGTGGCCTCTGAGGCCACAGACCCTCTCCCTGCTTACTCTCAAGGGCCCTGCCCCCTGCACCCAGTGGCCCCTTGTTCCCATGAATCTCGGGCAGCACAGCTGCCTCCCTCCCTCCCTCATGACAAAGCTGCCCTCTCTGTTGCTGCGCAGCCTCTCTGAGACTATGATCAAGGCTGCAGGCAGCAGAGGCAAGAACCCAGTCCCACAGTTTTCCCAGGCTCAGGAGGAAGAAGGCTTCTGGTTGCTGTGGTGACTGTAGGGAAATACAGGATTGGTAGGGTCCCTGGGTTTGGACAAAGACTTGGGATTGGGCCAGGTCCAGGAGAGGCCAGGGTGAGGCTGCTGCAGTGAAGACAGCAGTGGGGAGAGTGGCTTGGACAGCCTCACAGGACCAGGTCACCTGCACCCCTCAGCTGTAGAGCTTTACCCACAGGTAACATCTGGCTGTGCCCTGGTCTTCCTGGGTGCAGCTCTGTCCCAGAATCAGAACCTGGCCTGTCTCCACCCAGCCAGGCACACCAGACCTCAACTTCCTGTAGTCTGCTGCCCTCCCTGTGTCTTGACTGTACCTCATGTATGTCAGGACCACGGGAATGGGCTATGGACTTGCAGGGACTCAGGGCCTTTTGTGGCCAAGGCCTTGTGGGTGTTTCTGCCTGCAGGCATGGGGCTGTCCTGTGCTCCTGTCCCTGCTTCTTGCCCTGGGGCATGTCCCTCTGGGCCACAGGGATTCCCTCAGGGCAGAAGATGTGCTGATGTCCTTAGTGCAGCAGAGGAAACCAAACCTTGCTGTGGGAAGAAGTCAATGCTGAAACTGAAAGTGAAAGCGAGTCAGGGGCCTCCCAAGAGCCAGAGCTAGTGTGGGCCTGCTTGGTATCAGCACTGGGGAGGCTGTCCCAGGAAGATGGCGACTTGAAGGACAGCCTGGGAAATTTAAGCAGACCTTTGCTAAAAATTTTCGAAGTGAGGTGCAGTGGATCTAGTAAGGGCATGGACTGAGGCCCCGGTACAACTCACACCAATTCAACAAAGAAGAAAACAAAAAAACAGGAGCAAAGACAACTAGAACCCTGGTTTTCCTAACAGAGGCCAAAGGAGATCTAGAAATTCTACAATGGGTTGCTCGCTCCTCTTTCAGCCTAAGGAGCTCTGCAGATAACTTCAAAGCGTTTGCTAGCCCAGCCACCATACACCTTGATCAGCTCAAGACCAGCTCCCACCCAGAGCCCAGCCCCTAGTCCCTATGAACCCAGCCCTCGGCTGACACAAGCCTGAGCCTTTTGGCTGCTGTGTCTGCGTCTTGCTCTTCCTGCGATGGGCAGACACTGAGAGGAGCCAGCTCAGGACATTGACCTTGTCCTCTTTGAGCAGACACAGATGCAGGGAGCAAGCAGAGCAATTCCCAGAGACACCAGAGACTCTCGGTCTTTCCGCATCTGCATACCTGTGTACTCTAAGAAGGAGTCCCGGGGGCCCCTCTGTAAGGGGTTCCAGATGAGCACTGCACACGGGAAGCTTCTGGGCACCAGGGAGCGTCGTTGGCCCAGGCTTCTCTGTCACATTTCAAGTTTCTCAG
>PVKN010027337.1:0-13555 GCA_004027915.1 Capromys pilorides | reverse complement strand
AAGATTCTATCATTATATGTAATTTACAAAATTATATATATTATATGTATTTTTAAAACTAATTACAGACTGAATCAAAATAGGTTACTCTGCAAGTACAGTTAAAGTAAGAATAATAAAACAGACATAAGTACTCCCCAGCTTAAAATTTAGAATATTTTATGCCTTACGTTTTCATCTCTGGCAGAATCCCCTTTTTCCCTAGGCTCAAGGGTGATCCTTCATATGAAAAGCCTTTAAATTTTAATATTGACTTGGAATTGGATATAGATTTTCTTTATAGGAAAAACTGAATTACTCTGTGATAAATAATGACAGATGAAATCCAACTCCTGAGACTTGTAGTCCAAGGGACTTTGAGATGTGATTAAACTAAGAACCAGGGGTGGAGAGACTCGCTGACCAGTTAGGGCAGCCCAGTGTAATCACAGAGGTCCTGAGAAGAGGGGGCAAGAGTCCCAGCATCACAGAAGGCAGAGCCCGAAGTGTAGTGAGGAAAGGATCACGGCCAGGGGACACGGGTAGCACCTCGAATTTGAAGAGTGTGTGTTTGCATTGTTTTAAGCTCTTAACTTTGGTAGCAATAGGAAAATATTCATTCCATATATATATATATATATATATATATATATATATATATGTTTTAAATAATACAAATAGTAATAAAAAAGCATTAGGAATGATGCCAAATTTCACTAAACAAAATTATAGGAATTAAGCAATCGTTGCTGTGTTGCATGATGTTATCTTCAAATTAGTTGCTTAGGTTACCAGATATAAATGTGCAAAATTGGCCTCAAACACAAAGCAAAGCAACAAAAAAGTTATGAGAAGTTAAAAAGAAAAAATGAAAAAAGGGAAAAGAAAAAATTTGAAGTGTTAACTGCTCCTTTCAAAAGATCAGGAGAACAAAGGACATATTGAATGTTCAAAAGCAGTATGACATGTAAACATTTAAAAATATAATTTCAAACTTTCAGAAGTCATAAGAATAATATGAGAAAGAAGTAATCCCTTTATTTATTTTTCAGTGTTTTTTTTTTTTGTGTGTGTGTGTGTGTGTATGTGTGTATGTGCAGGGTCTCACTATACAGGTTGGACTCGTAGCGATCCTCCTGTTTTCAGCCTCCCTGGTGCTGAGATTACAGGCATGCGCCACCATGCCTGGACTCTACCACTGGCTCAGTATGCCCAGGTGGCAGGGTCATGTTGTGCCAGGGATTGAACTCTGGCCCCTGTGTTTGCCTATGCAAGGGCTTAGTCCACTGAACTATCTCGCTGCCCCTCTTATATCCACATTCATAAGCCATCAATATTTTGCTTATCATTTGCTTTTATACTCTCTATTTTCTCCATAAAACCCAAAAAATAGCTTGCACATATTATTATTCTCTAGTTATTAATTCTTTTATGTATATACAGTATATTTCCTGCCTTTGGAACAAATACCAGCTGCCTGAAGGTTCAAGGAGGAAGTTAATTTTGGCCCATGGTTTCCAAGGGTTCAGTCCATGGCCAGCTGTCTCCATGCCAGGCAGGCATAGTGGGAAAAAGCTGTGCCAATCAGGAGGCAGAAGGGCAGGAAAGAGCTGGCCATAGGAATACGCCCTCCAGCTACAAATGGTGGCACACATTCGCAATCCCTGCACTCTGGGAGGCTGAGGCAGGAGGATCACAAGGTGATGGGAATCCTAGTGACTTTCCAAGACTTTATCTAAAAATAAAAATAAAAAAATTGAAAAGGGCTAGGGATATAGCTCATTGTAAAGGCTTTGGGAGCAATACATAAATACCTAATACAACACAGAGAGAGAGAGAGAGAGAGAGAGAGAGAGAGAGAGAGAGAGAGAGAGAGAGAGAACTGAAGGCAATGCTCCTGCCTCAGCTTTCTGAGTGCTGAGATAACAGGTGTGTGACACCATGCCTGGATTTTTAAGTCTTTCTTCAACATTGAGAAAGTTTTTAAAACTTCATTCAGCATTGAAAAACCTGTTTGGCATGGTGCAACACACCTATTATCCTAGCACTTGAGAGGATGAGACAGGAAGATGTTACTAGTTTGAGGCCAGCCTGGACTACGTAGTGAGTTCAAGACCAGACTGAACTATACAGTGATTCCCTGTTTCAAAACAAAAACCAACCAACCAAATAAAAAATTGAGAAACCTGGAATTCACAATCTGATGTAATTTTAACCTATTTGAAATAATCTTCATGTCACTGTTTTCTCATTTCTTACAATTCAGTATCATAAATCATTCAGTCTTTATAACTAGAGATCATTTATTTATATGTATTTAATTAGAAAGTCTGATTTAAATTATGTTTGAAGTTTCTTTATCAAACTTTCAAATTGTCAAGACACTTTCCACCTTTCTGTTATTTTCAGTTCTAGTTTATGGTTTTTGGGGGTCAGGGAAGACAACTTACTGCAATATATGTAAAAGATTTATAATTTAGATAATAAAGCAAATCATTTTCTGTTGAAGAACTTCAACTGACAAGCAGACATTATCATCCTATAGGTCCAGGATTAGACCTACAGCTATGCCTATTCAGTTCCCAGAGAAAGCCACAGGTGGTCTCTTTCATGGTAAATGCCTTTCTGCCTTCCCACTTTTGTCTCAGTGGAAACCCCAGTTAATTTACATAGAGCAGCAGAGCAGTGACTCAGTGGTTCCTGCCTCAAGCCCAAGGTTCCAGTTGAGTCACGGTAGGGGAGATCTGATTTTCTAAAGAATCATCTGAACTGATTTGTAGTTTTCTATTTTCTGTAGATGAAAGATTTAAAATCAGGATCCACTATTTGCTTGACCTGATCAGGGAGGGACTAGGAAACAGAGTGATCATGACAAAAGCATACTGGTGAAGTCTCTCAGTGTTAGAATAACTGTCAGAGCACACAGTGTGTGGAGGACCACCGGGATGAGTCTCCTGGAGAAGAGCAATAGTCTCTCCATTTTGGCTAAAAGTGTCCCTATCCAGCTACTGGCATATACAGAGCTGGCTAGGACTTTTCTTTATCCCCTCAGTTGGCATTAAACAAACCAGTCTAGTCCAGGTGCTGATGTGTAATCTTTGACACAAGGCAACCGGTCAGTGCTGCTCCATCTATGTAGCTCTGAAAAGTACACGCGAGCCTGACAGGAAGGAGAGCTACACTCCATGCTGCCATCTGGGATCCTGGGATCGAGCCTTGAGATAAGAGGTTAGGACTTCCCAGGGCATAGAAAGTTACACATCAGAACTGAAGCACAACCCTCCAACATTAAATCCTGCCTTGAATTATGTTATGCAGAGGACTCTTTCAGGATATCCTTCTCTCTGCATATTGCAGAGGTGATTTCAGGCTGCCTATATAGCCCCGCTCCCAACACTCCTGACCTTCCCATCACTCTCACAGTCACTTATCTCTGAGTCACTCTCCTAGCCATCATCCTAGCTGGACTGAGGACCCCCTTGCCTTCCACAGCTACAAATGTGCCTTAATGTCCTTATTCTCATCATGGGTTGCATTGGATGTGGTAAATAGGAATTAACTCACTAGAATTCCAGCAACTTTCCTTTGGGATTATAAATATAAACTTCCCAAATTTCAGTGATATTCAGGAAGAGCTCTCAATACTATGAAGCAGAGACGAAGTATCAATGTACTGTGAACCCGTGCAGCAGTGAAGATGTTTACAGATATTTGACATCTATTCTCAGAAGGAGTAGAATGGCTGTTCATGTGGTCTCGACCCAAGACAAACTTTGGTTTGAGTCCTGGTACTGCTCAGTCTTTATTGAATGACTCTGACCAACTTATTTAATATTTTAAAGTTTAGTTCCTGCTATGGTTTGTGTCTAGTTGTCTCCCCAAAGTCTCATGCAGTCTTGGAGAAGCTTCTAGAGTTTGTGATTAGTTCATGATCCAATGCTTGGAATATGGATGTGAGTACTACTCTTGCCCTGGGGCAGATCATCTGCATACAATATTGGGAAGGGAGAGAGGCTTGACAGCTGTTCCTGCAGCTGCTGCTCCTCCCTTTGCTCTTTGCTGTTTTTGGCTGCCATAAGCTGCTGCCCTCTGCTGTGTGCTGCTCTGCCTTGGAGCCAGCTGAGTATGGACTGAAACCTCCACTAACTGTGAGCTAAATAAACCTTTCCTTCCTTAATTTGGGGTGTTGAATATTTTGTCCCAGCAATGAGAGAAAAGCAACCCAAACAGTTCTCATTTGTATAAAATAATGAAGGTTTGTACATTACGTAGATATTTGGAGAATTTCTTATCATGTATTCCAAACTCAATAAATGTCATCTGATTATAAATCCAGAGTCCATCCAGTGAGGAATTTAATTGGTAGCTTTTTTTTTTTATTAATGGGGGAAAAGGTGAAAAGTGTGCTCTTTCTAAGGGGTAAGATGCTTTTTGAAACAATAAGATCATGTCTTGAAACAATCATGTGAACTGGGAGAATGTGTGAAGAAAATTTGTCACTTCAGTATGGCGTCATGTGCTTATTGCGCTGTTACATATTTTGTGGACATATTGAAGAACACATGGGCAATACCCATGGTGGCAAAGGTGAGTCTATATAAATCACCAATGTTTTTTGGTAAAAACTACTGTGGTAGAACTATTATGCTTTCAATATAAAATGACATGGTTTCTAAAATAATTTTAAAAGAAAAAAGCAAGCTCTTCTGCCTTTATTGATCACCATCAGCAGTGTGAAGGCATATGAATTCAGGCAAATCCCTTCCTTCCCTCCCTGCTTGCAGTTCACTGGGGCTGGATAGTTTCAATGCTACAAATCCAGGGACTGTCCTTGTTCTCGGCCTGGGTCAGCTGGCTCCCAGATTTGTACCTGCCCTTAGAAAGACTATGTTCTTGATCTCTGCCTTCTGCAAGTGGCATCCACTGATGGCCTCTGTTACCTCAGGCTTGGTGTTCAGTCCCAGAACCTCCCACATACTCAAAGGACACATGTTTCCTGTAGAACACAGCCAGGGAGAATGAGGTTTGCTGGGAGGGGACTTCTGAATCCATAGGCCCTAGCTAAGGTGAGATCAGACCATAAGACAGAGGAAGCAGCCCCAAACCAGGCTTGGAGTCCAGGACCCAGAACTGGACTCAGTATGTTCCCTCGGTTCCCTGGTACCTGGATTTTAACTTCTTTGCTGGATCAGTCAGTTATAAAAAGCAGATTCAGTTCTAGCCCACATCTGAGTAGCTGAAACATTATCATCCGTGCTTGGCAAAAACAGAAGTGCAATGTGAGTCAGTTGTCTTATTCCATTTCCTAGTGGAGAAAGACAATTTTTTAATCCTGTGTAAATTGAGTCATTCAGGAAGAAACTCTATCCCAGAGAATTATTCAGACAGCAATTGGGCTGCTCCTAATTAGAAGCAGGCTGATTCAGGAGGCTGGGCCCTGACGCGGCTGGCAAGCTGCAGCACAGCCGCTGTTCTTGGCTCCCCCCACCCCCCACCCCCGCGGGCCTCTTACTCAGTCTCCTGGCACCTGCATCTCTCCTGCTAGCTGATGATCACAATTACAATTACTATATATTTAAGAGCAGAAACCAGCTTTATTATCACACACCCTACATCCCAAACCCTCACAGTGGGTGCCAGCTGTGGAGGGCCTGTCTTTCTGAGGCCTGAGCTGCTGCCTGGCTGCTAGCAACCCTGGGAAGAGACCCAGAGCAAAGCTGAGCTGCTTAGCAGGATGGTGGTGAGGTGAGTGTGGGGACAGGAAAATGACAGTTCCAGGGGAGAGAAAACAAGAAGGAGGCTCAGGACTGGGAGGTCCAGAATAGGATGTAATTTGGAGTTCAGAGTATGTACCACTAGCATTACTATGTCCATCATGAATGTATAGCTACTATTTAATGTGTTCACCATTCAGGTATAACCATTTGATTTCAAATAATGGAACTTATACAGAGCATTTGTCTTTTTTTTAAATGTATTTGGTACAGGGTCTCACTACATAGCTCAGACTCATAGTGATCCTCCTGTTCTCAGCCTCCCCAGTGCTGGGATTACAGGCACGTCTCAGTGGCCGATTCAGTGTGCTCAAGGACAGGGTTGGTGTGGTATGTGGTACCAGGGATCAAACCCTGGCCCCTGCACTTGCCTAAACAGATGCTTAGTCTGCTGAGCAATCTTGCTGGCTCTAGAGCATTTATCTTTTTAAAAGCACTGATGATATCACAGTGTTTTCCAAGTTAATTACTGTGGTCTATGCAAATCTGCTGTTCATGATGGATTTATTCAGATGAGTTGGAATCTGAGACCCATAATGGCATAAATTTTTCTTCAATGAATGTCACGGATAGTAATGAACTACTTAGTATGTGATATTACTTTATATTTTAAAAGCTTCTTTATAGCACTGTTACCATGTTAAGTGGTGATTTGCCCAGTCTGTACCTATTTGATGACATCAGCAATGAGAGGGAGAGAGAAGAGATTAATCCTTAAGTTCATGGACACAACACCATTTACCCTTTCTTTATCTCTCACTTGAAAGCAGAATAAATGCTTTTCTCTATTTTTCTTTTGTTCTCTCTCTCTCTCTCTCTCTCTCTCTCTCTCTCTCTCTCTGTCAGAACTGTCAAACTAACTTTATTCACTAGAAACTGGGCAGCCCCTCAGGGAGCTGCTGCATGCCCCTAGACCCCGGCTCCTTCTATCTGTACCCTAAAGAAATATGCAGTCTGCCCTCCCCAATGCCAAGGAGAGACAAAAGGAATGCCACTGTCTTATGCGAAGTGGGGAGCGAAAGTAGAATGAGCGGAAGTCTGGTTGGCCTTCCTCAGGCTTCCCATAGAGCTTGGGTGCCCCAGGGTAGGGCTCCCAAATCCAGGTAGAAACGTACCCCACATCCACCAGGGATAAACACCTGAGCCCAGCTTTTTGATCAAATTGGGAAGGACAGGAAGAAGTGGTTCTAAGGGCACCGGAGAGATTTTACCCCCATACCTAGTAGGGCTGAAAGGTTCTGGATGAATACAGGTTCTAGATCATTCCCAGATCCTTGAGTTGCCAAAATACCCAAATGACACTAATGTATTGGGGCTGCGGAAGCTGGGGCAGTGGGAAGGAGGTGGGAAAAGAACCTACAAATCTCCAACAGAAAAATCAGAAGCAGAGAGGGGCTGACCCCAGAGGCTGGCATCTGGGTATGCTCTGGATCAGCCACACAGCACAACCAACAGCCTCAGAGCCCTTGCATAGCGACATACTCGTCACCCTCGACATTACAGAACTCCCTGCTGGAGAGACAATTATATTGATTGGCCCCAGCTAGACACAGTTTTTCAGACTGTTCCATGTGCAACCAAGTTCCAGATGTATGGCTTGCGGCTTGGCAAGACAGCCAAGAAGACAGGAAGGGATTCGGGACAGAGGTGAGGTGCTGTGGCTGTCCCAGCACAGGTGCCTTCATGGAGCGTGGAGGGTGGCAGGCAGAGAGGGCGTCTTCAGAGGTAGACACTGGGAGTCTGCAGGACGCCCTGGCGGCAGAGTGGGCAGTTGCAGTGGTAGACAGGGTGGCGCATGAGGATTTCGGTGCAGGCCTGACACAGGCACAGGTGTGGGCATGGCAAGGACAGCACAGTCTTGCTCTGGTCCTGGCAGATGACGCACTTCTTCCGCTCCTCTTGCTCCTTCAGCAACTTCCGCGGGTCTTGCCCAGCTGTGGCCTCCTCCCTGTTGAGCCTCTTCTGGCCCCGATTCTGACTGCCTCCTCCTCTGCCCCTGACCTGGGACCTCCTTCAGGAAGGGGGTCGTGTCCTGGGATCCTGGCTGAGAACACCCTCCTAGGGCCACCTTGGGGGGCCCCAGGTGCCCCACCTCGGTTCGGCCAGCTTGCCAGTTATAGGCTTCGACTCCAGACTCGACGCCAAGCTTCCAACCCCAGTGCTAGGCGAGACAGCCGAACGACATCCTCTCGGAGCCGGTGGTAGGACGGCTGGGCGTGGAGCTGACTGAGCGCTCGGGCGGCCGGCCTTAGCGTGAGGTCTGCGGGCAGCACACAAGCCACTGCCAGCACACAAGCCAGCAGAGCTAGGCCAGTGAGACTGACAAGCACAAAGCTGGCCAGGAGGCGGGCCGCTGAGGCCAGCAGCTCCACTGCTAGCTGGCAGGGGGTCCACAGAAGGATGGCCATGGCTACAGTGCTGCTGGAAATGTGGGTTAAGAAGGCAGCCACGATGTCCATCATCCTCCTAAGAGGTTCCATCACCACAGCCCACAGGGCCAGCACCAGGGAGGAGAGGTTCTGAGTGCCAATGAGGCAGATATTGACCGGACTGTTGACCACACAGGCCACCAGGCTCATGGCAGTGGCACAGATGCCACAGGCCTGGTGCAGCAAAGCATGACTACAGACCACACTGAGGACACCCTGGTGTAAGAGCTCACCGCTCTGCAGTACCCCATGGGTGGCCAAATGCCCCAGGAGCTTTAGGCTCTCCGGGCTAGAGTAGCAGCTACAGAGCAGGGTTCACAGGGCCCACAAACTTCCAAAGGTGAACCTTACCAGTGCTTCAACCAAGGCCAGCAGTGAAAGCAGAGCACCACGGCCCAAGTGCAGAAGACTGGTCTGTACTGTGTGCGGCAGGCTGTAGATGAATGCCAGGAGCCAGGCCAAGCAAGCCAGGAGGGAGGAAGTCGAGATCCAACACTAAGGTCAGCATTCCAGCACCAGGCCCACCCCTTTTACTACGAGGTACACAGCCTCCATGATAGGGGGATGGAGGTTAGTCCAAGAGGGAAGGCTGGCTCCTGAGTTGAGGGCGCTGCCAAGGCTGTCAATGTTTCAGGAAGTCAAGGACTCCCTGAAGGAAAGTGAACAGTCTCTAACCCAGGGTCCCCCAACATCTAAGGAAGGAGTGGGCTGAAGTGAAGTCTTAGCAGAGGCAAAGGGGGCCAGGCGCCACTCCAGGAGTCCTGGTTTTGAAAGTAGACTGGTTAGGAGGGCAGAGGCTGGACATCTCTAACAAGAAGGCGAGCCGGGGTTGGAGGAGAGAGCTCAGCCTGGGAGGCCTCGTGTGGCACAGGTGAGGGGTCAGACCAGGCATGAGAGAGACACGATCCCGCCAGGACAGAGGCCAGGGCCGGGTGGGGGCAGCACCAGTTGGGCGAGGGCTTGCTGTCCAGCCATGCAGGTGCCCCTGTCCCCGCCCAGCCCCCATCTTGCTCATGGCGCTTGGTGCCCAAAGAAGGGCAGGAAAGGGAATCAGCTTCAGCAAATTCCAAACATGGCCTCTACGCCCCTGGGCACCACCATTTTTTGTGCCTGCTTTTCTCTATTTTTCTATGTCAAGAACTAAACTTATCACAAGAAACCTTACCCAAAGTATATTTCGTTACAACCTCGATACTGTACCTAACAAAACATCATCTGTAGTACCTCTGAATGACAAAGTATTTGTGGCTTAGGGTTTTCCACATGTATCTTTTTATAACCTTCCAAGAATTAAGAAAACGTTACACATTTTTCATCAGTTCTTTAGTTCAAGATTGGCAATAAGTTATTTCAACAGAATGTCTAAAAGTGGAAAGAATGGTTTAATTTTATAAAATGAGTTGCTATGGACACTTTTTGCCTTTGTAAACATTTTGGTAAAAATTTTTTAAGGGCCAGCCAGATAGCTCAGCAGATTAAAGCACCTGCTTAGACAAACACAGAGACTGGGGACTGGGGTTCGATCCCCAGTGTGCAGTGCCAGCCCTACCCCCTAGGGTGCACTGAGACTGGGATTGGGACTGGGTGTGGTGGTGCACACCTGTAATCCCAGTGCTTGGGAGGCTGAAAACAGGAGATTCGTGTAAGTCTGATCTGTGAAGTGAGACCTTGCAGACCCTTACCAAATACATTTAAAAATTTTGCTTCTTATTATTAACATTTGCTTGGTAGAAGTTATTAAAATTTTACAAAAAACATCCACAGAAAAGGTATATAAAAGAAATTTTGTCATATTGTGTATTTTGTAAGATTATGCATGATTATGTAAAATTAATGAGCGCATGTTGCTTATTAGTGCTGATTGTCCATGTATTGAAAAGAAGAGAAATGCTGTGACTTCCTGCAAGGTTAGCTAGAGATGAAAAGAGAGGTTGTTTGTGAAGAAAGCGATATTTCAGCTTCTTGAATGAATACAGTATTTGCTTTATGTTGATTTTCCTGCCCAATCTGTGAGCCACAAGGGGGATGGAATTACAGAATTCAGTACTGAGGGCAAGAAGAGCTCCACACAATTTGATACCCAGCTGAACTTAGGTTCCTTTGCCATTTGCCCATAGCCCTCAAGCATATTAGGAAGGTGAAGATTTCAAGAATGCTGAGTCCAGCAGCTGCAGCAGCAGCTTTTAGGGCAACACTTGCACTTATGAAGCTGTTCTGTTGCCTGACAAAACAACAGCAAGTCCACATACAGAAAATAATGTGGGCCATCAAGGTGCCTTCTAATTTGCTATGGAGGATGCCAATCTGCCTTCCACAGATATTAATGTCACGGGATTTCCAGGTATTTTTCATGCTGATTTATTAGGAAAAAAAGCTCTATTTGAAAAAAAAATGCACACATTCTTTCCCTGTTTACCTTCTGGAAAGCTCCATTGTAGAGAAATAGAACTCCAATTACATACAGTCTTGACACTTAGGAAGAAATATAAAGAACGTCTAGTTGTAACAACCTTCTGTTTTTTTCTTCAGGCTAACATGAAACTTATTAAACTGAAGGGGAAAACTCGACAAGCTTTGTGGTATCACTAAAATACAATGGCAATTTGAATAAAAATATGGACTGAGAGCCCAAATCAAGTACTTACCAATTTTGTAACATTGGCAAATGAATTGAATGCTTGGAGTATCCTTTTCCTCATTTGCAACGTAGTAATACAAATATGATGTGTGTATATGACATTTTGATAACAGCTTTGATGTAACTGCTTTGGTTGCCCATTTTCACATGAACTAGTCAAAAGATAATTAAACCTTTTGGTTCTTTAAATTTTCAAGCAGTGGATGTGCATATAAGAATCCTTAGGCCATTCCTAAATGGAATGGCCTAAGACTGCCATGTCTGTTTTGTGCTGCTTTAGGACTGGGTAACTTAAAATGAGTATACTTCTATTTCCTCATAGTTTTGGAGGCTGGGAAATCCAAGATCAAAGGTTTGGAATTTGGGGAGAGCCTTATTATAGAAATTAGAAGGGCAAATGAAAGGGTAAAGAAGAGAGTGAGGAAAAGGGGGCCAAAGAGCTGAACAGGGAGGAGAGAGGAAGAGAAAACTCTTTTATAATAATCCCACTCCCATGATGATAAACCTTGCCATGAATATTTCATTAATTCACTCACTCTAGCCCCACGGTTTACTCATGCTTCATTCGGTTCCCCATTCCAACACTATTATTTCATTTGGAGATTACATTTCCTATGCCATAGTTTTGAAGGATACATTCTAGCCATAGCACCCAGCAGAGCAAATTAGGGGGTCAAAGATGGATACATATTGCATACGCAACTTGATAATTAGCAGAAAATTCACTTTTTCTGAAAAAAGAAAGAAGCCACAGCAACTTTTTTTTAAAAATTTATTTGTTTGCTTGTTTGTTTCTTTCTTTATTTTATGGCTGACTCAGCCTGCCCTGGTGGTGTGGCTGGTGCAGCATGTGGTGCCGGGGATCGAACCGCAGTCCATGTAGTTGCCTGAGCTTTCCTAAGCAGGCGCTTTAGAGCACTGAACCATCTCACCGGCCCCCTCACAGCAGCAACTTTTAAAAAAATTAATATATGTTTGCAAGTGCATAATGATAGCATTGTGACAAATTGGTACATGTACATTATCACATAGTATGAATGTTTCTTTTCCCTTTCCCTCCACTGCTTTTCAAATATTATTAATGTGAAGTAACAAGTATTTTTTATCTTTCCCTTCTTTCCTTTCACCCTCCCCCTGTCTCGCTTCCTTCCACATTTGAACATTTTGTTCCTATTTCACAAAACCTATTATACGTTTTGGTCCTTATTTATACTTTCAGTTTTTCACACCAGAGAAAAAAATGGAAATCTGAAATAAATGCACACTTTTCAGATGAAGAAGTAGACACAGCAAATAAGTACATGAAAAAATGTTCAGCATTGTTGCTCATTCACAAAATGCAAATCAAAATGACACTGAGATTCCATCTCTCCCATCCCTGTTAGGAGTATAGATTGGTGCAACCACTGAAGAAATCAGCCTGGAGATTCCTCAAGAAAACTACACTAAAAGTCCCATTCAACCCAGATATTCTCCTTCTTGGTAGATTCACAAAAGAATTAAAAGCATCACACCCCAGCACTATACGCACACTCATGTTTAAGCAGCGCTGGATGTCATAGTCATATTTTGTTAATAGCCCAGATGTTCATCAACTGGTGAGTGGATTAAGAAGAAGTGTTTTTTTTGTTTTGTTTTGTTTTCTGTTTACAATTGAGTTCCATGCTGCCAAAAGAAGGATAATTTGGAGACATTCCAGATAAATGGATGCACTTTGAAACTATACTGTGTGTGTGTGTGTGTGTGTGTGTGTGTGTGTGTGTGTAGACACAGCCTGCTTACAGCCTCCCAAGAGCTGAGATTACAGGCATGTGCCACCACACCTAGTCTCAATTGCTGTCTCTGGGTGCCCCTGGGGCAGGGCTGGCACAGCAGGACCGGGGATCAAACCCTCAGCCCCTGAGCCTGCTTGTAGGTGCTTTAATCCACTGAGCTGTTTGACCGGCCCTGAAACTATACTCTTAAGTGAAATAAATCACGTACACATGTGTAAATACCACATTTTTTTCTCTGGTGTGAAAAACTGAAAGTGTAAATAAGGACCAAAACGTGTAATAGGTTTTGTGAAACAGGAACAAAATATTCAAATGTGGAGGGAAGCGAGACAGGGGGAGGGTGAAAGGAAAGAAGGGAAAGATAAAAAATACTTGTTACTTCACATTAATAATATTTTAAGGGCAGTGGAGGGAAAGGGAAAAAGAAAGATTCATGCTGTGTAATAATGTACATGTACCAATTTGTCACAATGCCATCATTACGCATTTGCAAATGCACTAATTTTTTAAAAAACTGCTCATGTTTTGAGGAATCTCTACACTGATTTCTACAGTGCTTGTACCAGAATATACTCCCACCAACAGGGGAGAAAGGTCCCCTTTCCCTTTAGCATTTGCTATTGGTTGGTTTCCTAATGATAGCCATTCCTCTGGAGTGAGATGAAATCTCATTGTTATTATAATTTGCATTTCTTGAATGACTAATGTTGTTAAACGTTTCCTATATATTTATTGGCCATTTGTATTTCTTCATCTGAGAAGTGTAGATTCATCCCAGATGCCCATTTTTTGAGAAGGTTTTTTTTTAGGGGGCTGACTCATGCTGCCTTAAGAGTGGGTGTGGGGATCAAACCGCTGTCTCCTGTGCCTGACTGGGATTACCTGTGCAGACAGTTAACCACTGAGCTAACCCAAAAGCCCCTAGATGCTCATTTTTGACTGGAAATTTGAATTTGGGGG
>PVKN010027336.1:0-13558 GCA_004027915.1 Capromys pilorides | reverse complement strand
GGCGTTGGTTTACTCAGGGAGCCCAAGGGAGCGTTTCAGAGGTGAGATACCTGATTTTAAAGAACACATGGTACCTAAACATCAGCAGGACCAGCAGGCAGCATGGAGCAAGCAGAGCAAAAGAGTGCCTGGGTCTTTATTCTATAATTTTTATGTAGTTATTTCGTATTTACATTTTTACATGCTAGCCTCATTGGTGCATGCATATTGCCCATGACTAAGTTGTGGTTGTGGAACTGTAACCTGTGCCAGACAAGCGGGGTCATGTCCTTAGATGCCCCTGAGCTTTGAAGCAGTCTGAGTAGTTCCCCACGGGGAGTATTTCTTAAGACATGAACGTTCTCTCCAAAATAAAGTACGCCATTGTCTCCTTTTGCATGCAGCTATTTATTATGAAGACTAGTGAACTGTGGTATTAAAATGAGAGACTTTATTTGCAAAGATAAGTTCCCACTTGCCTTTGTGAGAGAATCAAATGATTTCTCCTTTACTCCTATTTTTTAAACTAGTTTATAATCTAAAGATGGAAGCTAGGGAGTGGAACCATCACTATGCTTTTGAGATTAAATGGTACCATTAAAGTATTGTATTACCAGAAGTTAAATGAAAACATGATGTTACAGTCAGGGTCTGCAAGGGGATAAATTTAATACACAGCACATAATTTGTAAGATTATTTTATAATATTCACCCCAAAAGTCAAGTGCAGAGGAGGGCAAGAGATCTGTCCATGTGCTAGAGACCTAAAGAATCCAGCTGAGGGCCTGGATTCCATGGCAATGTCTTGTATGAGGCTAGCTGGAAGCCTAGAGCCCACGACAATGTCTTATGCAAGTCTGTATCAAGGATCTACACTGGAAAGCCCCAAAATTCAATAATGCAAGCTAGAAACTGTGCACCCATGGGATAAAGAATTGGTGCCACCAAGCTAGGGATTTGCATTGGAGCCAGAACATGAAGCTCAAGGTTAAGGGCCAGAGCTCCTTTGAAGAGAACTGCAGCTAACCTCAGCAACAGCAGGGACCTCAGTTCCTGCAATGAGAACAGCTCAGTTCATATCAGGAAAACCAGCATGACAAGCTTCTTAAGAAACAACGTGCCACCAGGCGTGGTGGCACATGCCTGTAATCCCAGTACTTGAGAGGCTGAGGCAGGAGGATCACAGTAAGTTCGAGACCAGCCTGGGCTATAAAACTGAGCTCAAGGCCAGTCTCAACTGCATAGTGAGACCCTGTCTCAAAAAGACCAAAAAAAGAAAAAAAGAAAGAAACAACATACCATCTTTCCCTCAAGTTCTCCTTTCATGCTGTTGGCAACAATTCTCAGGTGAGCCGTCCATACACAGGACTGTGTTGACTCAGTTCAGCTTGGTGTTACAAGTTGACCATTAGTAAGGCCGGCCAGATAGCTCAGCAGATTAAAGTGCCTTCTTAGGCAGACACAGGGGTTGGGGTTTGATCTGCAGAGTGTCGGGGGGTGGCTCCATCCCTGGAGCATGCTGAGATGGTGATCTGTACAGTGAGACCCTGTAGACTCTGCACTACATTAAAAAAAAAAAAAGACCATTAGTTAATGGTACCCCACATTGTAAATTAATTTCTATTATAAAATATCATAAATATAGAAATGTGTATAATATGCCATTATATACTTCAAGAATACTAAAGCAAACACCAGTGCATCACCACCCAGATAAAGATACAGGTCTCCCAGTGTGAGGTCCTTTCCGGACCATGTACCTCACCTCACCCAACCTATGGGAAGTGATTAGGTTATGGAGGCAGTGTCCCTACGAATGGGATTAAGGTTCTAAGAGAGATCCAGAAAACCCCCACCATGAAAGAGTATAGTGAAAAGCAATCACCTATAAACCAAGAAATGGGTCCTCACCAGACACTCTATCTGCTAAACCTTGATGTTGGACTTTTTCCAACTTTGAGACCTATAAGGAATAAATTTCTGTTATTTACAAGCCATTCAACCTATAGTATTCTTTTTTACAATAGCCTAAACTAACAATTATGTTTGACTGCTAGGTAATGACTATGTGGCTTAAATAACAGAAATTAATTATCTAACAGTTCTGGAGGTCCAAGGTACAAAATCAAATCGCCGGCAGGTGCGATTCCTTCTGAGGGCTCTGGAGGAAGGACCTCTTTCAGGTTGGAGATGACAAACTTCTCTTCACATCACTTCCCATCTTCTATTTGTGTCTATCACTAGCTTTCCTATTTTTATAAAGAGATCAGTTGTTTTGAACCAGGGCTTCATCCTTACAATTTCAATTAACCTTGATTACTTCCTTAAAGGCTTTATCTATAAAAAGAGTCATGCTGGAAGCTATGGTTTCAATATATGAATGGGGTTGGAGGACAATTTAGTCTGTAAGAGGGCCAAAGTGTACCTGCTTAGTAAGTTGGGAGTGAGGAAGGGACTTATGCTGGGTTCCCAATCCTTTGCTCTTGAAGCTCCATAAATCTGCTTTGTTCTAGGAAGTAGAGGAGCCACGCTGAAGCCTCTATGAATTTTAGAATGGGTCAGAGCACCCCATTTCTTTCCGAACCCCCAAATTTCCTGCTATATGAACAAAGTATTTTCACCACTTTAAAGATGTATCCTCTCTTCCTGGTTCACCAAGCATTTAAATTTGGGCAAGAAACTTATTTCTGAGGAACTTAGCTTCCTCAGGGGAATCAAAGGCCATTGTCTCTCAGGGACCTGCACCAACCTGTCTATCTCAGGGGCACTGGTCCATGAGCTGCCAGCAGGTGCTTCCTTCCCACCATTTCCCCATGGCTAGCCAGAGCTTCAAAGGCTCATCAGACAGGCCAACCGTTCCCCTAACTGATGCCACAAACTCAAGAGAACCTGGAATGATATGACATGAACAGAAGCAGGGGTGCAATGGCCCCTCCTCTTGGAATAGAGAGGAGGATGCTAGCCCAGCCCATGAGGGCCACAGAGCTCTACAGATCGGCATCATGTCTTGTACTCCTGTCCTACTCATGCTCCTGGCCTACTGCACAGGTGAGGAAACCCCCAGAGCCCAAAGCCCCTGCCCCTTTCTTTGCCTTGCCCTTCCTTGGGGAACCCATGTGCTTCTGTGTTCCTAGGTTATAGCACCCAGCCTGTGCTGCATCAGCCGCCATCTGCTGCCTCATCCCTGGGAACTTCAGTCCGCCTAACCTGCACTCTGAGCAGTGACCATAATATTGGCTTTTACAGCATCTTCTGGTACCAGCAGAAGCCAGGCCAGTCTCCAAGATTCCTGCTGAGATACTTCTCATATGCAGACAAGCACCAGGGCCCTAAGGTCCCCCTTCGCTTCTCTGGATCCAAAGATATGTTCAGCAACCAGGGATATTTGAGCATCTCTGAGCTGCAGCCTGAAGATGAGGCTATGTATTATTGTGCTTTGGGGACACAGAGCAGAGAGAGGGAGAAGGAAATAGAGAGGGAGAGGGGGGAAGAAAAGGACTCTGATGCTTCAGGGTCTCAGGCACGTAGGGCACATATACCTTGACCTGAAGATGGGTTTGCTGAAAGGAAAGTGGTGTGGTACAGAGCATAGAATCACAGGGCTATGCAGAGTGAAGAGGAAACTGCTCACCTTCTCCTTGTCACACAGTGTTGCTATAACCCCGCTGGTGGCTGGATTACAGAATTAAAGCTATTTGCCTTGGAAAGTTGTGGGGTTTTTTTTTTCTGAGTTTGATCTACCTGGTACATGATCTCATAAGATGAATCTAAAACCAAACGAGGGCAAAGGTCCCAGGAAACTGGTCAGTCATGGTCACATGCCCAGTGCTCTCTTGAGCTCCTATTCTTGAAAATCAAGGAGGAAAGAGGTTAATGGAAACTCTTTGGGAGGAACATTTGCACCAAGGGTCAGACTCACTTTTGTCATTTGATTATGTCCAGCAGTTTCAGGTGTGCAAAGTTAAGAAAATTCTTTTTTTTTTTTTTTTTTAACAATTTAGAATACAGTCTACAGGGTCTGCAGGGTCTCACTATGTAGATCAGACTCATAGTGATTCTTCTGTTTTCAGCCTCTCAAGTGCTGGGATGACAGGTGTGCACCACCATGCCCAGGCTCAATCACCCTGTCAGTGTGCCACATGGGTGCAACTGACACAACATGGCAGATTTGAACCCCAGTGGCTGCATTCTGCCTGAGCAGGCACTTTAATCCACTGAGCTATGAGGCCGGCCCTAAGAAAATGCTTTTAATGGGCTTCTGGGGAGGAGAACGTGTGCCAAGTGAGTAGGTCCGGAGCAATAGTTCCCGCCTTGGTACTAGTGACATTTTTTTAAAACTTTATTTATTTATTTATGTTGTGGCCGGCTCAGCCTGCCCTGGGGGTGGGGTTGGCACAGCATGTGGTGCCAAGGATCAAACTGTGGTCCCTGAGCTTGCCTAAGCTTGCCTAAGCAGGTGCTTTAGACCACTGAGTTATCTCACTGGCCCACTAATGGCATTTTGGACTCAACAAATCGTTATCCTAGGGCTATCCTTTGTATTATAAGACACTGAGTCCACCAGATGCCCAACCCCCATTTATGACAATTCAGATTGTCTCCAAACCCTGCCAAATGCTCCCATAGTGGCAAAGTTGGCTACTGGTCTCCATGAGAGAATGTATCTGCTCTTTTGGACAAAGGAGTGGAAGTTTCCAGAAAGGGCCAAGTAGGAGCTATTTTTGGCCCTATAGGCCAAACTGTCTCTGTTAAAACTACTTAGTTCTGTTCTTATAGCAAGAACACAGCCACAGGGCCGGCGAGATGGTTCAGTGGTCTAAAGCGCCTGCTTAGGAGGGCTCAGGCAACTGCGGGGACTGCAGTTTGATCCCTGGCACCACATGCTGCGCCAGCGCCACCACCAGGGCAGGCTGAGCCAGCCACAAAATGAATAAATAAATAAACAAACACAACAAGCAAACAAATAAATAAATAAATAAAATTAAAAAAAAAAAAAAAAGAACACAGCCACAAGCGCTATGTGAACAAAGGAGAATGCCTGTGTTCCTATTATAGGAAGAAATGGACTGGATGTGACACAGCCCACAGTTGACCAACCTCTGCTTTAGGGAATCACTGGTTCCTGCCTCCAAGTTTCAATCAAGCCATGCTTTGTGGGATCATCAGGATCTTCCTCAGTTCTACCTGCTTGATGATCCCAGGAATCTTGAGCCGATGGACAGATCTGGAAGCATAAGGATTTTGGTGTCATGGAGGTCACACTGGATTTGTTGATGAAAGTGTAAGAGGAAGGATCCCACAACCCTGGTCTCCATGAGAAAATGATGCCCTGAGCTCCTGGGTGGTGTGTCAGTACATGCCATGCAAACAGACACCCTATATGCAGGGTGTCCACATAGTGTGTGGACCTGCCTTGCACTCAGGAAAGTTCCAGGTAAATCATCTCTCCATGATCCCAAGTTTGGCTGAGCATATCCATTTGCCACTGCTAAAAAGATCCCACAGGTCCCTCAGAGGTAGGCATGTCACTGCTCCTGTGTCTTTGCTCCTGTGGAGAGCTTGTGTCATGCTCAGGGCCCCTTCTGCTTCACTTTCCTCAAATCCACTAAGCCTTTCATAGTCTTTCACTCCAGGCAAGGGCCTCCAGGTCCATATGTTTAAAGGCCAACTGGGTGGTTCCCAAAGAGCTCTGTCTTTTGCTTATAGCCCAATTCTCTTGCTTTTATCCTCTGTGGTATGTACCTATATTTCCAGCAACTTGGAAGGCTGAGGCAGGAGGATTGCTTGAACCCAGGAGTTAAAGGTCACCATGGGCAATACAAGGAGACACTATTAAAAAAAAGGAAAACAAAACAGGCGAGATGATTTCTAATGGTGTATAGTTATTTGTAGCCTGATGGGCATTTCAAGAAGCAGAGTGTGATGAACGGGGCCCAGAGACAGCTGCGGTAGGGCAGCTTCACCTGTGGGTTCTCTAGTTGTTGCTTTCTTGGAATGCTATTGGTTGATCTCTGAATGAACCCTAGGATGGGAGAGGGATGAAGGTTGATGGAGATTGTGGTCAAACATGTGATCCTCCTTTGCTTTAATGAGACCGTGGTCACGTTCATGCCTGAGCACATGGTTCTCCTTTGCTGAGGTGACTGTGCAGGAGATCACACTGACTATCCTGAATAAAGCTGACTTGTTTCAGAGGTTCTTTGCTCACTGGGGACAGAGTCTCAGTGACTCCTCTGAGCCATCTTCATCAGGTCTTCTCGGTCCTTTCGACTCCGGCACATAATTTTACAACACTTATTTAATACAGTATGTCCCAAATATGATCATTCTAATGACCAATTAATGTGTAAAGCAGTTATGAGGCCACTTAATCTTGTTTTATATTTGAAATACAGGATATATTTTACACTTCTGGCTCATCGCAGTGTAGACCAGCCACATTCCAAATGGTCCATATCTGCCTTCAGCTTGTGAAAAGCTGAAGGGACAAAATTTAGACTCCTTATCATGATACAACCTATGGAGGCTGTGTCTTGTATACCCCTTTTTTCGTATACCCATTTTCATTTCTCATATACTCACTTCTCTATACCCTTTTTGCATCCATTACTGCCGTGTTAAGCAAACTGCTAGTGATCAGCACCTGACTCATTTGGTTGCTTCCAAATATTATCACCAAATGTTTATTTGTCAGAAAAACTTCCTGTTCCTTTATGGTGCTCCCCCGTGCCCCCTCCCCAGCTGCACCGACTCAGGGTTCTGCAATGATATCAACTTTCTCCTTGGCCAGATGGCTCCTTCCCCTCTTTATGGAGTTATTAGCTTCCCCCAATACACAAACAGCTTGTTTTCCTAGCTATATTTAGCATCTACCACACAATTCTGATTTTATTTAGCAAAGCTCCCACTGCACAAGCCTGGGAGTTGTTAGTGAGCAGAGTCAGTTATGTGTTTGATAAATACTGAGAAGAGAGTTGAGTAAACAGATGAGTCCAGCAAAGAGGCGCCCTGTGAATGTATGACTGAGTGAATTTGGGGATTCCAAAGACTCTGCTCTTCTATAATTCTGTTAGGTGGCTGGAATCTTGAGTCTTGGAGTTTTCGTTTCTACCAGCAGAAAACAACCAGCAAACCAAAATTTGAAAACAAAACAACTCAAAAATATAGGGCCAGCCTGATAGCTCAGCAGACTAAAGCACTTGCTTTGGCAGAGCACAGAGGGTTCAATCCCAGGACTATCGCGCTTGCCCCGCCCCTGGGCTTGCCAACATGGTGATGGAGACTGGGCAGGGTGGTGTACACCTGTAATCTCAGCACTGACTTGGGAGGCTGTAAACAGGAGAATTGCTACAAGTCTGATCTGTGTAGTGAGACCTTGTAGACTCTGCCCTAAATACAGAAAAGAAGAAAAAGATAAAAATAAAAAACGAGAAAGTTTTAGGGCTGGGGAGATAGCTCACCTGGCAAGCTCAAGGCCCTGAGTTCAATCCCCAGTACGAAAGAAAGGAAGACAGACAGACAGACAGAAAGGTACCATATGTTAGAGATAATGTGGGAGAAAAGCAGAGAAATAGAATGGATCTGAGATAGGATGGGGAAGAGGATAGATACATGGACACAAGTCATTCCATTATTCCCAGATGGACAACAGGTGGCTTGTTTTTAGAAGGGTCTTCCCTGGAGCAAGTATCAGCCATGGACAGTTTCTACTGCATATCAATTCCATCTGATGAATTGTGCACTGGGTACCTTGCCAGGCCTGTCTCTCCCAGAATGCCATAGCAGCTGCATGCTGCTCTGGTCCACCTTTCCCACTCCTGCATTAGTCCTACCCAGGCTCAGAGATAACTAGCCCAGGAGGATCACCTGATTAGCGTGACCTACTGGGAGCTTGTGCTGCCCATTTAAGCACAGGTGGGAGGGGCTGGCTGCTTTGCTCCAGCCCAGACTCAGGGCCGGGCAGTCCAGCAGGGTGTTAGAGTACCTTTGCAGCAGGTTTTCACACAGGTTCTGCCTTTTTACTTAAGTCCCTTTGTTCCATTCCTTTGTTCGTTTTTGCTTCATATCAGTTTTAAAAGCTAGTAATAGTATGAATATATCCTACTTATTCTTTTTAGCACCTCCTGATTTGTAACTTGCTTACCCTATAGTTAGAGATTTTAGTTTGACAATTAGTGAAAAGTCTATGTGTATATGTATGTTTTCCCTCACTTTTTCCATCCAACCCTGTGGCACGTCCATTATTTTGTGTTACTGGCACTGTAGGTGTATTCGTCCTGCACTTACTACTCACTGCTAATTAAGCTTATGACTAAGCATATTGGATAGTATTTGATGTAATAAGCAGTATATATTCTTTTTTTTTTGGCAGGACCGGAGTTTGAACTCATGACCTTGCACTTGCCAGGCAGGCACTGGTGCCACGGAGCTATCTCCCCAGCCCCAGCAGTGTATATTCTGTACAGTTTTTTTGGTTATTATTTAATAATAAGTGATTGCTGGGCCAGCGAGATGGTTCAGTGTTCTAAAGTGCCTGCTTAGGAAAGCTCAGGCAACTGCAGGGACTGCGGTTTGATCCCTGGCACCACATGCTGCGCCAGCCACACCACCAGGACAGGTTGAGCCAGCCATTAAATAAATAAATAAATAAATAAATAAATAAATAAATAAATAAACGAGCAAACAAATAAATTTAAAAAAATTAATAATAAGTGATTGCTAATATATACTGACGACCCCTTGACAAACTCCAGCCAGGTTCCTATGGACCCTTTTTCAACTAGACCACAATCTTAGCCTATACAGATTTGAACAAATGTTTAACATAATTTCTGACAGTTCAAGGCTACATCTTTAGGGTCATCCTAAACCCCATTAAAATGCCTATCTTAGAAAACTACGTAAAGAATTTACTCCTTGTGATAGCCAGCACCTAAAGGCAGGAGACCTGTCGCCCACACTCTGGGCGAGAATATGAGTCTAATTTTAGTAAGTCCCAGTTAGAAAACCCAAAATGGGCTTCAAACGGACAAACCACCTTTCCTTCCTTTTGTAAGTTTTTCCTTACTCTAGCATTTCTAAGTCTCTTCCTATCTCCTTTATTTCTTCCTCATCATCACGCTCTTTTTTAATGGTAGAAAAGCTTTATTAAAGGTAGGAAAAGAAACAGGCTCTGTAGAGCAAGTCTGGGTCAAATAAAAGTAAAAAAGTATACCCTACAGCATAAGCGTGGGCCAGGGAGCAAGAGAAAACAGAGCGGGTGGAAGAGCCCCAGTCCTGTGCCACTCCCTGAACTAAAGCCCTGAGGAGAACGTGTTTCTGACTACTAGGCCACTCTCCATCTGCCCTCCAGGCTTCAGGGACATGCTCCACAAACTCAGGGTCCCCTAGGGAAATGAGGAACCAGAGTGGGCCAAATATACTGGACACATGGCCCCAGAGGTGGTGGCTGCTGTAGGAAGCAGTTGAGCCCTGTTCCCAACCACAGCAGAGCAGTTAGCAGGTGTCTGTCTGGGAGAGATCCCTAGGGGTAATAGCCTTGGGCCCTAGAGAGAGTGGGGGGGGGGGACCCAAGCCCATCCAGTCTAAGGATGAGCTGCATGTCCAGATCTGTGTTCACCAGTGCGACTGAAGCCAGCAGGAGGACCAGGACCACATCTTTTAGGAAGCCAACAACGCAAGTGGGTCCAAAGGTACCCTGACCCTCAGTGCAGATGAAGCTAGGGACAGGCCAGGTGGGTTGTAAGGTCCCTGGTAAGCCAGGTCTTCTCCCCAGGAGGTGCAAGGGCCTTTTGATCCTGTTAATGCTACTAGGACTGGCTGGGGGCACTCAGGAGCCACTGGCCCTGACTGCAGCACCACGGAGCAAGACCCCAAGTCCAGAAGCCTCCAGCCTGTGGAACATATGGGGAAGGTAAGGGGCCATGAAGGTGGTGGTGGGGTATCCCTGGAACTGGGAGCTCCAGGGACTGAGCTGAGATTGGACAATTGAGAAAGAAGGGCCAGGGTAGATACTGGCTTAAAATATTGATATTTTATCCATCATGGGATTATTATTATTATTATTAATGTATTTTAGTACAGGGTCTCACTATACAGATTGGACTTGTAGTGATCCTCCTGCTTTAAGCTTCCCAAGCACCGGGATTGCAGATGCACACCACCACACTCAGTCTCAGTTGCCTTCTCAGTGCGCCCTAGGGGCAGGACCAGCAGTATACTGTGGATCGAAACCCAGTCCCTGTATCTGCCTAAGCAGGCACTTTAATACACTGAGCTATCTGGCTGGCCTTTTATTATTATTTTTAAATTTTGTATTAAAACATTGATTTCTGGACCAGGGAGATAGCTCAGTGGAATAAGTGCTTGCCTGGCAAATGCAAGGTCCTGAGTTCTATGCCTGGTACCACCAAAAAAAATTGATTTCTGAGTCTTCTGGCACCCCTTAAATTTTGTCTCAAGACTACTGCCTTGCTATCCTCCCCAGAGTCTTCTGGCTGGGGCAGAAATGTAAGGCAGGATGGCTGTCTGGATGGTAGGTGGTGGCTGCTGTCCAGGCAGGGTTATTTAGCACCTCCTTTCTCTCCTCTCCTCTTGCCCTCTCTGCTCATGGCTACCTCTAAGCCCTTACCTTCAGCTAGAACACAAGGTGGTGGGCTCCAGCTGAGGCTGCAAGCAGTGCTTGCCCTGGGGGACCCAGGTCACCAAATCTTTAGCAAAGATTCCATCCAGGCCCTGTCTCCATACCTGGGATCCCTGGTCCACCCAGGGTGAAAGTGCCTCCACAGGAAAGGCCCATGTAGAGTCTATGGTACCCAGGGTGTATGTGTGTAGCTCTTCCTCTTATGTGTAGTGAAAAGTCCCTGGACAGTACACTGAGCATCTGGTACATTTATGACAATTTACGATACCACAACCTGTTCATCACTGGTGTACTTCATATCTACTGAGTACAAATCATTGTAGGGGTGGAACTCTCTCCTGCCCCAAGTGGCCTGTGAGGTTGTGCTGCTATCTCATTTTCACAAATGGAAATAGCAAACAGGGGTGAAGTGGCCTGCCCAAGGTCACTGGGCTCAGATCCCCAATGCCCAAGCTTGATAGCCTCCAGCTCTCCTCTCTCCCCACAATGGAAACTGGTGGAGCTGATAAGCTCAGCAATGTGAGGGATGCTGACTGGATAAAGACCTTGCAGCCTGACACCTGTCTTGGGGATGCTTAAGTTGCCTCAGGAGAAGTGAATCCAGCAGGAGAAATGAATCCCCAGCTGTGTCAGGCCTCTGGCCACATGGGCAAGTCAGCAATGGAGGATGTCCAGCCAAGACCTATGTCTCAGCCCACTGCAGGTGCTGCTGAACAGAGTCCCCATCAGGGTCAGGCTCTGTGCTAAGGCTGAGGTGCTGGTGAATCAGAGAGGTGACACCAGTGAGGTGACAGCCACATATAGTGTAATGCCTGTACAACAGAGACAGACCTAGGATGGATAACAGGGAAGAGGGATCCACTTGGGCAAGAGCATTTCAAGCACAAAACTCCCAGGGTGTGTCTGATGGTTGCCTGCACTGGAGTTGGTGGGTCCTGGGATCAAGGTGGTCTCAGTGGACAACCAGTAGGCCCAGACCCTCTCTAGAGAACAGATTCAGCTGGGGAGTCCTGTAACATGTTTGTAGGCACGTTGACTAGATGTGGATGGGTAGACAGGGGTGGGAATCTAGGCCTAGAGAGACCCGAGGCAGGTTGGCCTAGTGATGGAAATTTTGACAGCTATGGGGACGGTCAGCAGATAAGCTAAACAGGAGAAGGAGGAGCAAAGAAAACACTCTGGCTTTTTTGAGGAGCAGTTAAGGAAATACAATGATATATCAACAATTTCCATATTTAAAAGTTTTTTTAAATTTTTTTAATTTTTTAGTTTCAAAACACATTAGTAGTACATTCGCAATAATTGACACATTGAATATTATTGTCCTCATAGTAGTTAGACAGAGCACAAGGTGTAGATGTGATAAATTTTCTAATCCATATTAGTAGAGAAGGAAAAAAAGAAAAAAGATTTCTTCTCTTTGTACTAAGAGGGAGTAGTTGTATACATAGTCCAACGTTCTATAATTGCAGTGGGTTACTGGTGAAACTGGCAATGTTGGAGGCTGTTGGTTTAAGTCTCTTACAGCTCATCATACAAATCTAGCTCTGCATTTTATGCCCCGTAATTAAGCTTTTCTGCTGGGTGATCAAGGGCAAGTTAAGGCCAGACATGTATAACAAAACATTCATCTTTTGTATTTTCCAGGGCCAAATCCCCTCAAGATTAACTTTGGAACCATGTACAGTGCTTTGTAGAACTGTTGCCAGTGTCAGCTATCGGGATGAGTCATGGCCATTGCTTGACCAGTTTGCTCTCTGTGAAAGCCTGAGAGAATGTTTTTTTCTCCAGGTGACTCTCTTTAGACACACTATACTTCATTTATCCCTTTCCTCTAAGGTCCCTTAATCTCCTTGAACAGAAAATTTGGGAAACCTCTGAGTTATAGGATGTTACAGTACAGGTTCTCTTATGTCCTGAGTCCTCATTGACCTTGAAGGGCTAGGGCCAAAATGTTGGCTATCCTCATAGCCCTTCTTTTTCTCTAATTTTTGGTCTGTTAACTTACATTCTCAACCCTCCAGCAGAGCAGCTTCATGATACTATTACTCTGTTACATAGGTAATTGAGCTTAACATCACTGTCTTTCTGAATATCAAACATCTTAGACTTATCTTGCAATTGGTATTTTCTGTCAATCATTGATACTCTAATAAATCTCTTTAGGATGTGATAAAAGCATTTACACTTTTTTACACAGACATTTAGAAATCCAAGAATGTACGAAATTGTAGCCTGTCAAGCATGTGGCATTTTGCCTAATCTCTTACTCTCACTTAATATCCTTTTTTGTTAACCAACCATTTACTTGAGAGAGTATAGCAGTAACTGAGTTTACATTAGAAGCAGTACACATCTAAATGACCAGAACGACATGCATTCCAAGCATAGTTCCAGTGTTGCATGCTAAAAGTTTTTTTTTTTTTTTAAAGGTCCAAAGAAGAGATGATCTGCAGGGCACACTGAGAGGAAGCGTACTCACTGACTCATTTGTACACATTTACTGAGGAGCAGGCCTGAAGAGGCTGAGATGTAGGCATGTTGTGAGGACAGACCCATGGCCTCTTTTAGGAACAATGGGGAGGGGGTGCTTCCTCTATGCGCAGATGCTTTGCAGGGCTCTGGATGGCGATGCAGGCACACAGCAGAGGCAGCAGCTCATAGAGTGAGGAGAGAGCTCCTGGGGTAGCACCAGAACCTCTAAGGGCCTACTGCTCCCACCCTTTCTTCTGGAGGGATCAAGTAGAGGAGACTGTCAGAGTGGAACCTGGTGTTCTGAAAACACTGGCTGCAGATAGGAAGTTGGTGTGACTGGATCTAGATTTGAGAAACAGCCGTGGCAGGAGGAAAGAGGACAGTGACCTCCTGACAGGAAATGATGAGCTGAGGGTGCAGCTTGCATCTGGGCACCAGCAGGAGGCACTATCCACCTGCAGC
>PVKN010027334.1:0-13562 GCA_004027915.1 Capromys pilorides | reverse complement strand
TTTATTTTATTTATTTGTTTGCTTGTTTGTTTGTTTGTTTGTTTATTTATTTATTTATTTATTTTATGGCTGGCTCAGCCTACCCTGGTGGTGGGGCTGGCGCAGCATGTGGTGCCAGGGATCGAACCGCAGTCTCTACAGTTGCCTGAGCTTTCCTAAGCAGGCGCTTTAGACCACTGAACCATCTCGCTGGCCCTCTGCTTCTGTTTTAAGGAAATCCGACCTACACCCTAATTCCTCTCGCACTCTGTCTCAGATCCACAGCCAGAGTAGGCCCCTGTATTCCTCCTCCCCAGATCGCTCTTCCTCCGCCTTGCTCACCCCAGTAGGCAGGTCCAGGCCCCTGGGTCTCCTCCTCTCTCTTTCTCTTCCTGCCCCATTGCCAAAGCTGAGACTGTATCTTCCACATATCTGCAAACTCACACTGTATACAAAAATCAACTCAAAATAGATCAAAATATAAATGAAAGAGCTAAAACTAGGCAACACTTAGGAAAAAACACAGGTGTAAATGTCCATACCCCTGGATTAGGCATTAGCCTCTTAGGTGTGAAAGCAAAAGCACAAACAACAAAAGAAAAATAGACAATGTGGGCTGGCCAGATAGCTCAGCAGATTAAAGCACTTGCTTAGGCAAAGCACAGCGGCCAGGTTTCGATTCCCCCTTGTGCCATGCTGGCCCCACCCCAGGGGTGCACTGAGATGGCGATTGAGACTGGGCATGGTGGCACGCACCTGTAATCCCAGTGCTTGGAAGGCTGAAAACAGGAGGATCACTATGAGTCTGATCTGTGTAGTGAGACCCTATAGACCCTGTACTAAAATATATTTTAAAAAATAAATAACGTAAGGCAGAGACCATCCAAGACCACTGGGCTTATGTAAAGGCAGTGTGGGGTGGAATTTATTTGCCAGGGTGCAGGCAGACGGGGTAAAACGTCCATCCATATGGAGCAAAGAGAAATGGGCTTGATTTTCAAGCAGCCTGAAAGAAGGCAGGGGACATTAGGTGGGAAGATCTCAGTACATCAGTGGGCAGGGTTCTCTGGGTGTCTCCTGCCTCAGTGGGCAAGGTCCTTGAGGAACCTGGTGTAAATGTTTGGGTTTGTCAGATATCTCAGTGCTTGAAAATTCCACGCGCTATCTTATTTCTTCTACGCCATCCTGTGTTTGCTGAGGGTGCCAGTGTTGAGCTGAGAACAATGCATCTGTGGCACACAGGTTGGGTGTCGGGAGAGTCACGTCTGAATTGAGTCTTACAGATAAAATGGACTTTGAGGAGCTGGGAAGATAGCTCAGTAGAATAAGCACTTGCCTGGCAAGCATAGGGTCTTGAGTTCAATTCCCCATACCGCAAAAAAAAAAAAAAAGTGGACTTTATCAAAATTAAAACCTTTTGTGCCTTATAGGATACTGTGAAAAGTGAAAAGACAGCCCATAGCATGGGAGAGAATTTCTGCAAATCATAAGTCTTGGATTCAGAATACACTCAAATCTGGAATATATAGAAAACAAAGACAACTTGGTTATAAAGGCAACCCAATTTAAAAATCAATAAAGCATCTGAAAAGGCATTACTCAGAGAACTTATACCAGTGATGGCAAGCCTTCTAGAGCTCTCAGTGATACAGCCTGCTGTGGCACCCATGCCATAGATTGGTCACCACTGACCTATAGAAACGGTCAATGAGAATATGAAAAGATGTTTGATGCTATTAACTGTGAGAGAAGTGCATCTTAAAGCCACCATGAAATACCAGTTCACACCAAGCTCACTAGAGTGGTCACAAGAAAAAACAAAACTGTCGGAGACCAGGTCCCAGAACAAACAACCATAAGGAAGTACATGTGTCAATGTGCCCAGCTTCCTTGACCTGCAGTCTGAGTAAGGAGCTCAACTGCATTCCCAGGGTTTGAGCAAAGAGCTCACCTGCATTCCCAGGGCTCTGGAATGTGTGGTCTCCTGTTTAGCAGCTTGGCCTTGGTAAGCTATTCCATTCCCCAGGAAGCAGGGAAGGCTTAGAATTAGCTAGGGCAAATGTTGGACACATGTTCAAAATTTTCTGCTTATTAACCTCGGAACCAATAAACATAGTTACTGAGCTGAGCTGGGCTCAGCCTAGCCAGCAGCTTTGTCCTCATGATCCTGGGTTTCTTTCTTTCTCATTCTGTCTTCCCTCTACCCTGTTCCCCTCTGGACCCTGGCACAAAATGATAAAAAGCATTGATGGCAATGTGGAGAGACCAGAACCCCTGTGTACTGCTGATGGGAACATGAAATGTTGCAGCTGCTTTGGAGACGGGGTGGCCATTCCTTGGGCGTGAACTTCATGACTCAGCAACTCTACCCCTAGGCATATGCACATAAAAACACTGGTCCACACCAAAACTTACATGTGAATGTCATGGCGGCTTTATCCACGAGAGTCGAAAGCAGAAAACAACCCACAGACAGATGGAGTCTAAAGCATGATCCACCCATACAAGAGAATATTATCCATTTATGAAATACAATGAGTTCACATAGATGCTAATACCTGGGTGAACCTGCATTGCATATAGAAAGCAAAGCAGCCCAGAAACAGCCTACATGCCTATCAGAATGGCACTGGCTGAGTAACCCCTGTAATGTCCACGCAAGAGGCCACAGCAGAGGTGCTTTTGACTATAGGAGGAAGAAGATATTGCTGATAACTAAGGACACCTACAAATGATTGTTGTCTTTTGAGAAGAAAAATAGGCTGCAGAATAGTGTGCTTATAGTATCAAACCATTTTTAAAAACTGTGTGCATGCATGTCTGTGTGTATGCATACATGTAGACAAACAGTGTGAAGGAAGAGTCCAGATGAAACCAGGGGCAAGGCGCCTGTAAACCCAGCTCTTGGGAGGCTATAAGCAGTCGGATCACTAGGAGTCCGATCTAGTAGTGAGACCCTGAACACCCTGTAGACCCTTCCCTAAAGTACAAAAAAAAGAAACCACGGGCAAGGGAAGCAGGAGGGGAAGGTGGG
Organism: Capromys pilorides; assembly: GCA_004027915.1. Lineage (NCBI taxonomy): Eukaryota > Metazoa > Chordata > Mammalia > Rodentia > Capromyidae > Capromys > Capromys pilorides. Next base: position 10,549 of record PVKN010027334.1, on the reverse strand, counting down.
AGCCAGAGTCAGACAGGAGGAAATCTTTGCTTTCATACACGTGCATTCTTTTTGATTCTTATTTTTTTAATTTTATTACTTTTAATAAGAAATAACAATAAGATAGTTTCAAAACACATTAGTAGGACAGTCACAATAGTTAATACAATGCATATTGTTGTCTTCACAGTAGTTGCTCAGAGTACAAGATGCAGACATGATAACTTTTCTAAACACTATTAGTACAAATATTTCTTCTCATTGAGTTAAGAGAAAGTAGTTGTTCTTTTTGATTCTTATAAATGCATCTAATACTTGGTAATTTTTAAATCCTTTATTTCTGTTAGAAATAAATCTATTTTACCAAGTCACACATAGAATTACTATGTGACCCACCAATGCCACTTGAGGGTATACGCTGAAAAGAACTTGAAGCAAGTGTTCAAAAACCCCTCGTATGTCAGTGTCCACAACAACATTCCTCAGTCACCAGGCAGGGGAACAAATCCAGCGTTCATCAGTGGATGGACAAATTGTGGCACATTCGCACGATGGGATGGTATTCAGCCACACAAGGGGAGGGAGCGTGGATCTGCTACCATGTGGATGGGCCTTGACAACATTACAATGGGCAGAGCAGCCAGTCACAAAGGCTACGTGTTCTCTGACTCCCTGTGCATGGGCTGTCAAGAACTGGTGAATCCACAGAGAAAGAAAATAGACCAGTGGCTGCCAAGAGTGGAGGGTGGGCTTGGGCTGGGGTTTCTCTTTGAGGGGATAAAATGTTCAGGAACTAGGTAGTCGCGATGGTTGTACGACACAGAGAATGTACAAATTGTGAAGGTTACATTGCAGGTGGGGCCAGATTTTGCTCCACTCCAGATGGTAGAAATGCTACTGAAAATATTTTAAGTGTATTCGTAGTGAAATTTTGTTTATGTTTTCCTATGTAAATTTCACACAAATATATATGAGAAGCCCTTCTCAGTATAAGGGAATAGAAACGATATAGACAAATTTAAATTCTTTTTATTTCCTCATTCAGATACCAATCCCTTTTGTTGGATAGCAATAACAAGGTAGCCTTTCCTCCCAGACTGGCTGAGGCTCTGCCAGATGCTCCTGCATAGGTCCAGTCTGCCATGACCTAGGACCCCCATCAGCCTCTCTGTTCTAAATTCTAGGTTTAGATCTCTTCCCAACCTGTGTAAAGTGAACTTGGGCACCTTCTCTAGCTCCTGACATGGCTGGATTTTTCTTCATGATGACTCTGGTCACCTCCATGGGCAACCTTGAAGGGGAATCCTGGGACCCTGGAGCCACCCGTCTCTACCTTCCAACCACACTGCTTGGCCACATGTCCTTACACACATGCAGTCCAGGCACCACAATGCTACCAGCTCCCCCCTAAAGTCTCTCCACATTTCTACAACAACCAGGGAGGTTGTGAATGCCCTAGAGTGAGTGCACTGGGCTCCATACTGGCCTGAGGGAGAGTGGAGAGGCAGGGGGGCAGCATCTTGTTCTCACTCTCCTGAGTGTGTAGAGTAGGGATAGCAGCACCAGGGGACCCTATCTGCCAAAGTCGCTGGCCCTGAGCCAGGCCCATCAGGGAGTCTCCCTGGCTCCAGTATCATGTTCTGGTAGTGGTCCTAGTTTCTGCAAACTGTCCTGCAGGCCATGTGTCACAACAGCCTAAGCTGGATGAGATGCAGTCACATTAGCAGAGCATCTGCAAGGCACCATGGCCCAGAGTGAGTGGAATGAGGACAGGTGTGAGCACCTGGGCTCTGTAGGTTTCAAGGGCTTCGTGCCTTTCCTGGGGTTATGGTGGTAATGGTGATGGTGATGATGGTGATGTGATGATGATAGCAGATCTAGAGCAGGCCCCAAGCTCCCAGGGAGTGAGCCAGAGATGGCTGGCCTTGCCATCTTCTCTGTGTCATACAACCATCACGGCTACCTAGTTCCTGAACATTTTATCCCCTCAGAGAGAAACCCCATCCCACCCCCACCCTCCACTCTTGGCAGCCACTGGTCTATTTTCTTTCTCTGTGGATTCACCGGTTCTTGACAGCCCATGCACAGGGAGTCAGAGAACACGTAGCCTTTGTGACTGGCTGCCTCTGCCCATTACAGTGTTGTCAAGGCCCATCCACACCTCTGCCCCAAGGCAGAGGTGTAGTCCAGACCAGGGCAGGCACCAGGGTTTGTATGATTTCCTCTGTAGCCCTGGGCAGTGGGATTAAGGAAAGCTATGTGGTGCAGATCAAGACATTCATAGGTCCAGTCCTGAGTATTTTTCCTTAACAACAGTGCAGAAGTTGGACGATGTGGGGCCCACTCCGCAGGTTTTTGAGCTTGGAGAAAAGGTAAACTATAAAGACAGTGGTGCTTGGACAGCTGTTGGCCATTTGATGAAACAAAATTTGAGCCACATCCTATATTATATACAAAAAATAAATTCCAAATGGACCAGAGATATATCAGTTAAAAAAAAAAAAAAACTAAACTATACAAACACTAGAACACTAGAAAACTTCGTAAGATGTAACATCTGTACATAATATGAGAACAGGTTGATAAATGTGATGTTATAAAAATACAACACATTTCAATGGTCAGAGAAAACACTAATGAAAATTCAAGGTCAAATGATAAGTTGGGAAAACATTTATAATATGAAGAGATATTTCTAAAATAAGGAAAGTAATTGCAAATTGAGGAGAGAAAAAAATCAATAGAAAAATGAACAAAGACCTCACCCAGTTGCTCTGGCTCAGCCAACAGATGCTGAGGCTGATGCTCAGTCTGGACATGGAGGAATGAGCCACCCCTGCCCTTGTCCCTTGCAGCTCCTCAGTGCATCTGTCAGGTGCAGTGCCCTTGTCTCCTGCCTGCAATATCCTCATGCTCTGAATATTCTATGCCTAAGTGTGGCTTCCTTTGCATTTGTCATGCTTCTGATTTTATGTGCTTTAGGGGATCAATTTCTTCTATTTTCTTTCCAAATAATTTTTCATTGTCACCCTTATCTTTTCTCACAGGAAGCCAACAACTGCATGTTAGCCTTTTGACATATTCTCATTTGTCTCTGACATTTTTTTCTATAGTTTTCATCACTTTTTCTTTTGCTTCAGTTGAGTGTTGCAGTTTGCTAACTTTATCTTTCACTTTGTATAGTTGGCACTCTTTTTTTCTAGTGTTGTGTTCATCTCTCCTGCTCTGAGTTCCCTCTATTGAATTTCTCCTTCTTTTTCCCAATTTTTTATGGACCTACTCATCATGGTTATTTTTGAGACTTAGGCTGTGAATTCTGATGTCTGGTTACACTTGGATAAGCTATGAAACTGCATTTTCTCTTGGTTTTTCAGTCATATGATCCTATCTTGTACCATCATATGTGATTCCAACCGAACACTAAGCATTGTGAATAAATACAGTGCACAAGCTCTAGGTGGTGCCATTTTCTTCCTGAGTTTGCCCTTCTATGTCAGGGTGATAAAATAGTAATGGATCTCTTTAATCTTGTCTGCTCCCTTCAGGAGACTGAGATTTACCCATGAGAAGGCACTCCTTAGCTTGTTGCAAATCCTGGAAAGTTGCCTGCGGAAAAACTCATGGAGATTTCAGCTCTGCAAGGACAACCTTGGGGTTACATGTGGGAGACAACAGTGTGGATCCTAGGCTTTTCCCTGTAATAGAGTTTGTCCATCCCACTGACATGTGGTAGAAGCAGATGGTACCAGATGAGAGAATGTGACCATGGGATCTTCTTGGGATCTACGTGATTGGCATTCTCATCCTGCATTTACAAAGCTCCCACAACTGAACCACATTATTGACCTCACTGAATCCTTATAATAATGGTGAGGTAATCACTATTATAGCCTTACTTCATAAGTGAAGAAGAGGCAGGAAGCCTACCTGCTTAGCGGGTCACACTTTGGCAAGGGAACTGGAATCCAAGTCTGCAGGCTTCAGGTCCTGAGCCTGGAACCACTGCACTGCAAAGCACTTGGTGTACCCAGGGGTCAAAGAGTGTATCCTGGAATGGTTTAGAATCTTTCCTGGCTGCCTCCCAAGTCAGCCTGGCCTCTTTTCTATCTCCTACATTTTGCTGAGGTCTGGCTCTTAGCTGCTCCCTTGGATCCAAAATATTGATTTCTATATGCTTTGCCTACATCATCTAGCCTAATCCCCAACAGCTTCCAACCATCTCTGCTCAAGCAGATGACCATGCCCAACCACGCCAGGCACTTATCTTGGATGGCCAAGAAGGGAAGGCCAGTTAGACTCTGATGAAGCCATTAGTCTTAGTTCAGTCCAAGTGAGCTCTTGCCTGCCAAGGCAAGCAGCAGGGCTGCTGTGTAGGCTGCCAAGGACTCACAAGCACGTGACTCAGTCACAGCATCATCTCACACATTGCCAACAGAGCAGGACTCAGATGAGAAATTAAAACTAGTGGGCAAGGCAAGGATAGAGAGCTACAGAAACCATATCCTTTCCTGGCTGGCCCTGTGTTTCCTCCACACCAGATCAGTAAAGCCAGCTTCCCACAGTTCTCCAGTGCTCCAGAAAGATAAGAAAGAGGACCAGAGAAAATGCTTTGCCCCTTGTAGAGCATGGTCCTTGGGCTATTATCCAATGCTGCCCATTTCATGTCCTCCCTAGTCTAGCTAAGACCTCACTGGTCAGGTGAATGCTTCTCCCAGAGAAGAAGAGGTATTCTTGTGTGCCTCTGCGGGGCCACACAAGAGTCTTGCTAAGGAACAGGCCTGTGACAGTCTTAGGGAAGGAAGCTTCTGACTTTTGATGTGGACATGGCAGCATGGCAGCCTTGCCAGGACAGTCCGGCCTTCACTGTCCTGCATGTGTCCCTCATAGAAGCCCACAGACTAGGGCATAAAACAATAGTACACAGTCTCCTGCAGCTCGGGAGGCCTTGGGTCTGAATGAAGGGTCTACAGGGCCACACTTCTCCCAGGGAATAAAGGAGGCTCTTTCCTGCCTCTTCCAGCTCTCGGTGGCCCCATGTGCTCCTTGGCTTCAGGTTCTCCCTCCATTGTCTACGGCCATCTGTGCATGGATTCTTTCTCCTCTTCTCAGGACACTTGACATTGAATTTAGAGCTCATCTGAACTCCGAACAATCTGGACTCAATATTCTTAATTACATCTACAAAAGTCTTTTTCCTAATGAGGTTGCTTGCTGTGAGGCCTGCACATGTCTTTTTGGGGGCCATCATTCACTGCACTGTGTCAGCCTCTCAGGCTCATTGAACTGAAGTCCACCATGAGGAGCATGTGTTCTGCACACCCGCAGTTCATCCACAACTGAACACAGCTTCACCAGGGTGGGAATGGGGGCTGGCCCTCATCTACAAATAGTCTGCATCATGTACCAAGGCTCCATTTGCCAAGACAAACCTGTGTGTCATTTGTCACAAGGGACAGGACCCATTCACAGACACTGATCATGGAATGAGAGAATGAATGATATTTTTCTCTATTTGGCCAATTGTTGATAACGCTGATCATTTTCCTTCAATGAACAGAGTAGTGTTAATTTTTCTGCTTGCAGGCAGCCTAAAATAAGAATAAGGTGCCTGTTACTTCCCTGGGCAGGTGATGCACAGAGCCTGACTCTTTCTAGGGACAGAGACGGATGCTGAGGATGGAGTTAGAGGGAAGCAGAGGGGGAAGCTGGCTCCACACAAGGAAAGCATGTGTTTGCACACAATGTATCCACCACACAATTGTTGCCTTGCGTGTTCGCCAGGGCATCCACAGCAGTGCGGTGCTGTCTGACCAGCCACAAGAATTTAATCAGGACATGGGCACTGTGGAGCCCCAATGACATGAATTATTCTTTTCTGGTTTTCAGTGTCACCATTGGCATAGGTGATGTGTAAATCTGAGTCGTGGTCGTGCAGCATGCAGAGCAATAGTCTTTTCCATGCTATTTTATTCAACACATCCTTGCAATCCACCATGAGAGTAGAGTGCTGTTCATTAGCTGTGGTCAGGGCACAGCTCTAGGAGTAAATGGTTTCTTGATGAAGGAGAACCCAGGCCTTAGAGAGGCCACAGGTCTGGATAAGGCCACACAGCAGGAGGGTATCTGAGCCAGGGCCTGGAGCCAGGGCTTTTGTACCAATCTGCTACACTGGCCTCTCTGGTACTGTCCTTGTGGTTCTCTGGATGGAGGTGCTCAGCCTAAGGTCAGCCTTTTTCTGGGTTCTGTGTGTATCCTGCTCTCATGGGGGAAAGAAACCCTCAGCATCCAGGGTGTGTTCTGAGACTGCAGTGCAGATAGCCAGCCAGTGAATTGGCATGGCTCAGGGCAAACCTATGGCCTTATCATCCCTGAGTTCTCACAGGTGGAGTGGGCATTATCATGCCCACCCAGGCCCAGACCGTGCCTGGACAGCTGTTGTCCCTCACTCACTTCTTAACCTATGCACTCAGCAATGACTTCCAGTGTGACTGTTCAGGCACTGGGATGTCCAGTATCAGAAGCCACTGCCACTTCCTGCAACACTGAGGCTCTGGAACAGTCCTTACACAGACTCAGGGAGTGGAGTCCCAAAGAGAGGAGAGCAGGAGACCCAGTGCTGGAGGACACTGCCTATATGGGTTTGGGGGATGCTTCAGGCCCAACCATCAGCTAAGCAATTGCCAAATTTGTTAGTGGTTCCTCAGTTCATGAACCCAGATCTCTCTACAGATCTGTTTGCAAGACAAACTGAGAGAACCACATCACATTTCTCCATAAGGTCAACATTAGACCTAACCATTGCATTTGATTTGGTTCTTGTACAACTGGGTTTGTGACCAGAGTCCTGGAAAGAATTGATTTTGTAAACTGAAGTACCACTGGATTTTTTTTTCTTCTTCTCTTCTATTTCTAAAACATCCTTAGAAACAGTTGTACATGGGGTCACACCACTCTCACAGTCCTGCAGGGGAGCAACTAGGCCACCTGGTCATGGGATCACCGATAAAGACTGTAGTGTTTTTTTGGTCTTTTTGAGACAGGGTCTCGCTATGCAGTTCAGGCTGGCCTTGAGCTCACTTTCATAGCCCAGGCTAGTCTCAAACTCACACTGATCCTCCTGTCTCAGCCTCCCAAGTGCTGGGATTACAGGCGTGTGCCACCACACCTGTTTAGTTTTTTCTTTTTAAATGAGCAAGAATGTGCTTGATTTTTTCTGCAACTCATGCCATTACAGGTTTTCCTCTTTTGGGACTCAGTCTTTCAATGCTATCTTTGATTAAGTTTTTAAAAACTTTGATGCACTTTTTAAAATTTTATTTTTAAAATATATTTATTTATTTATTTGTGGCTGGCTCGGTCTGCCCTGGGGGCGGAGCTGGTGCGACATGTGGTGCCGGTGATCGAACCCCAGTACCTGCACTTGCCTAAGTTTGCCTAAGCTGGTACTTTAGACCGCTGAGCTGTCATAACGGTCCTGCACTTTTATTTTGAAGCTGCTTTCCTGGAGCTGATGGTTCATGATAATATGAACACCAAGAATTATTGTGCTTCTGGTATCTTTGCTCACTCCACTGTCAGAGTGAGTCATAAATGTTACCCTCTGTCCTACTGACCATCTACTGGTCCCTGCTTCAGGCACATCCTGCCTGGGATCTCCCAGGGCTTGTAAATATTGGAGAATACCTCACTGAGGCTGAAAAGTTCTGAAATACAATCACAATGACATTGAATGGAGAGGAATAAAACATGTTACTGAGGGGAAGTGGGAAAAGCAAGGGGCAGTGGGCAGAAAAGGAGGTTATACTTTCAAAATTAATATACAGTTCCACACTACACATGTCCCAAATCACTCTGTTCATCTTTTTTTTTTTTTTTTTTTTTTTTTTTTTTTTTTTTTTTTTTTTGTATTTAGTACAGGGTCTAAAGGGTCTTACTATATAGATCAGACTGGCAGTGATACACCTGTTTTCAGTCTCCCAAGCGCTAGGATTACAGGTATGCACCACCATGCCTAACCACAATCACTGTCTCTGCATGCCCCGGGGGTGGGGCTGGCACAGCACACTGAGGATCAAACCCTGGCCACTGAACCCTGCTTATCTTTATTTCCTTTAATCTAATCAAATGAAATTGCTGCTTTAAAACTAGGGGCTAGGAATGTAGCACAGTGGTAGAGGGTTACCTAGTATGTGGAGTCCCTGGATTCACTATCTATCTGTGTGTGTGTGTGTGTGTGTGTGTGTGTGTGTATGTGTACAAGGGTCCAGCAGCACGCACCTGCAGAAGGCTGTAGAACCCAGGAGGTAAGACTAGCCTGGGCAACATAGCAAGGCCTTATCTCAAAAAAAACCCAAAATAAAACAGAACAAAGTAAAATAGCAACAATAAATATTTAATACTGAAGAAGAAACTGGTACAATGATTACTTTAAGGTGCTGTACCTTAGAAAGTAAGATTATCATACTGAGTGTACATGTATGAAGCAAGGCAATGTGAAGAAGTTGGGGATATAGTTCAAAGGCACAAGTGCCTGCCTGCCAAGTGCAAAATCCTGAGTTTAATTCCTGGTATACACACACACACACACACACACACACACACACACACACACACACACACGTCAACATGGACTGAAGTATCTATTCCATTAATGTTCACTGAATGGAACAAAGTGGCTCTTGCAACAACTTTTTTTGACCAGGGAGCTTTGTTTAAGGCAGTTGGCACGGATATTTTTTCTTTAAAAATTCCCTTCTGCCCTGAATTCCCCAGATGTTTCTGTCTATGTGGATGGAGGTGGGGCTTGCAATTCTTCTGGTATTTCCAAATAAAATCTTGTTTTGGGCTGGGGATATAGCACAACGTAAGTACCTGCCTGGTTAGTGCAAGGTCTGGAGTCTGATCCCTGGTACCACAAAACAAACAAAGCACACACACACAAAAACCCTTGTGCTGTAGAAAGTTTTCTCTCTGAATTTTCTTTAAGTGTGAAGAAAGTACCATGAAACACTGTGAGGAACCCAGATATCAGTTTAATTCTAGACCCAAGCCCACTGAGAGTCAGAAAAAAAAGGCTGCATTTTACCTAAAGGGTTTTTTGCCCATGATAGTCTCTTTGTTTTCTTCCCCTCTTCCCCAGCTGCACTCAGGCTCTTGCACTTGCCAGACAAGTGCTTATTCTACTGAATAATTATTACCAGCCCCTTCCAGTTCTCATCTGTACTAAATCAAAGCGGTACCTGAAGGTTTACCTCATTTTTTCTAAAAAGAAGACAAGTTAAATATTCAAATTCATAGATTTGTAAACTTATCTATATGAGTTTACTAGAATTTATTCAACCAGTCCTCTACTAAAGACATCATTTTCTTCCTCTGTTTGTGTGCCTGTTTTTATTATTTAAATAAGTCAGTTGAATTTACCCTTCTTGTGACATACATGTCCACACAAATACTCTTTGCACCCATGTGATGGCTTTTGACTTAGCTTGATGTACTCTTTTTAAACTTGCAGTCCAGGGTTGGCAAGACAGCTCAGTGGTCTAAAGCACCTGCCTAGGCAAGCTTAGGCAACCCCAGGGACCACAGTTCAATCCCTGACACCACATGCTACGCCAGCCCTACCTGCAGGGCAGGCTGAGCCAGCTATAAAATAAAGAAATTAGGAACCCCCTTAAGAAAAAATAAATAAATAAATAAAATTGCAGTCCAGTTTATCCATCATTTCTTCTTTGGCTTCTGTGCTTTGTTCAGTGCTTTAGAAAGATCTTCTCTGCTGTAAAATCATAGATGTGAGGGGTGAGGGAGATAGGTCAGTAGAATAAGCACTTGCCTGGGAAGTGCAAGGGCCTGAGTTCAATTCCTGGTTCTGCGAAAGAAAGAAAGAAAGAAAGAAAGAAAGAAAGAAAGAAAGAAAGAAAGAAAGAAAGAAATCATAGACTGTGATGATTTATCTATTTTTTTTCTGTCTATTATGGTTTATGTCTAGTTGTCCCCCCAAAGTCTCATGAAATCATTGGGCAGGGACTTCTAGAGTTTGAGACTTGACTCATAATCCACTGGAATTATATGTTTTAGTATGGATGGGATTATGGCTTGGAGTCCTTTTGGGATTATGGGTGTGGCCTAAGATGGATAGGGTGAGGCAGACAGCCTGAATGCAATATAAAGAGAGACAGAGAGACAGACGTAGGCTGTTGCTCTCTGGTGCCCTGGTTGTTTGGTTGACTCTGTCGAGATTGTTGCTGTTGTGCCGCCGTGAACTGGATGCTCTCTGCCCTGTTCCACTCAGCCTTGGGCCAGCTGAACATATACTGAAACCTCCAGCAACTGTGAGCTAAATAAACCTTTCCTACCTTCATTTTGAGTGTCAGTTATTTGTCCCAGCAATGAGTAAAAAGTAACTAAGACACTGTCTATTCACGGGCTCCATACTTATGTGAGCTTTGCAGCTCTTTCTAGGTCTGTGAGGCCTGGGAATATCAGCTCTGAACCTGTAGCGCTGGCAGTGACCGACAGGCAGCCAACTCTGGAAGAGCTCAGCGTTCTCAGGAGCCAAATGTGTTTGGGGGGG
>PVKN010027333.1:0-13554 GCA_004027915.1 Capromys pilorides | reverse complement strand
CACACACACACACACACACACACACACACGGCTCCGCCCACACTGACATCGCCCGGAGACAGCACCCGCCGCCGCCGCCGCCATCCGTTCTGCAGAGCGGAGCTCTCGGCTTCTAGCACACATGGCCCAGCTCGTAGCCGGCACTGTGGGTGTGCACAGCACGCACGTGCAACGCACACGCACACGCTGGAAAAGGATTTTCAGAGAGGCAGAGAAGGAAGGCGGAGCCTGCGGCCGGGGGAGCCTGAAGCCTCTGTTGGGAGGACGCCTGGGCGGCCCCGCGCGCGCGCAGTGCATACAGTGACCAGCAGAGGGCACGTGAGCACCGGCAACGCCTTCGGCCCCGCGGTCGAAACCGCGCTCATTCATTCCTCCCGGCTCAGCGCCCATTTTGTGAAGACTGCGGAGGGGAGGGAGGGAAAGACGGGTGGAGAGACGAACTGTGCGCTGCAGCCAGGCGGCACTGGAGCTTGGGCGGGAATCCTGGCAGGGGTGCTCTGTCCAAGACGGCTTCAGAGAGCTGGGTACCTGCCGCCTCCGAAGATGTGGCCGTCTTTGCAGCGTTCACCGGGCGGTCGGCGACAGTGAGACGAGGTTACAAGAGTGATTTCCAGGGCCGGGGAGATAGTTCTTTGGCACAAGTGCCTTCCTGGCAAGTGCAAGTTCGTGAGTTCGAACCCCGGTACCGCAAAAAAAAAAAAAAAAAAAAAAATTGATTTCCAGTCTCCGCTGTCCTGAAGGAGCTGACCACCTACAGTTGCTCCCTCCTAAGGCGGCTGGCAGGGTTACAGGGCATGAGGACGGCCTCTGGCATTTAACACCGCCCGGCTGTGTCCGTCACTGCCACCTTACAGACGGGGAAATCGAGGCACTGTTAGCAAGGAGAGATTCGAGTGTAGCCTAGTGGAGTCCTGGGAGGCTCCAGGGAATCGGGCAGAGAGGGATAAGGCATGGTCTGCACGGCTGGCTGCAGGGTGGACCGGCCTGGTGGCAGGGAGACCGGTCAGCTGTGGTCAGGGTTAGGACACCTGAGAGACAGGGCCGAGGCAAGCAGGATCTTGGGGATGCGTCCGCTGCTAGGAGGAAGCAGAAGGCAGGGGTGGGAACGCGGTCATGGAGAGGGTGGAGTCCAGGCACCCCAAACTCTGGCTCCCCTCTGCTCTCCCGCACACGCGTGGAGAAACTCGGCGCCCGCGCTCCTCGGAGGCCCCGTCCGGCCCTCACAGCTGCTCAGGGTCCCCGTGTCCCCACTAGCCTAGGATTTTTGCTGTGATCTCGGCTCTTCTCCCTGCCCGCCTTATGCCAACTAATGGACCCTTGGTGACCGCCTGTCTGATCCACGGGGCATCTGTCCCTTGAGGATTAGGCTCCTGGCGTAAGGGCAGGGGTGGGACTGCACAGACGCCCGGCTTCCGCAGGGGGCGGGGGCGACGCGCCCTGGCGGACGAGCTGGGACAAAGAGGACGGCGCACACCTGGTTGCCCGCGGCCTGCACCCGCCAGACCCGATTCAAAGCGGAGCGGCGGCTGCGATTGGCGGCTCGGCCCGAGCCCCTCCCCTCGCTCACCGGCAGCGAGGAGAGCGAGACGGAGCGGCCGGGGCCCTCGATCTCGCCTGTACCCGGGCCGGCACTGAGCCTGGCTAGCTCCGTCTGTTGTTGCCAACGCTACAGGGCTGCGTTCAGTGCCCTGGCGCTGCTACAGGCTCCATGACCCTCCAGGCCGCTGGCCTCGGCCATCCGGGCCCCGGGCTCTCACCCCCGCCTCCCCCACAGTCTCCTCTGACCCTGAGCCGGTCTCCTCTTGAGTGTCCCTTGTCCTTGTCCTGACCCCATGTAGCTTCCTGGGCCGTCGTCCCTCCCCACGTGGGCACCCTGACCCTCCTCATCCAGTCCCGTAAGCCCCCGGTGCCAGGCGACGCCCCCTGCCCGAGCCCCGGGACCCTGTGTGCGGCTGAGGGAGCTCGGTGGCCGGGTTGCGGTGAGCGATCAGGGGACTCCAGGCCAGGCCGAGGGGGTCGGATGTGCACCCGAGAACAGGCCGCCTGAGCGCAGGCAGCCGGTCGCCGGCATAGATGGGGCTAGGGTTCCACTCGTGAGAGGCGGAGTGATGTCCCTAGGCCGCGGCCAATCGCGGCTCGGCGCGGGCCCCCCGCAGCCGCCAGTCACCGCCTGCCCTCCAATCACCGCTCGGCCACTCCGCCCCGCCTTCCGCGTCCTTTGTTTGCGCTGCCCCTGGGTCTCTGCGGATGCGACCCTGAAATTTCCGGCGCGCGTGGCCTTGCACTCGCATGTGCTCGCGGACGCCCCACGGGGCTGAAGCCATAGAAGACCGCTAAAGTGGACGGTGCTGCAGCCGGGCCACTTTCCTTTCTCGTAGCACGCTTCGACCCCTCCCGGAACGCCAAACCTCTGAGCCTCATACCGAGCTGGCCTGGAGTTACAAGTGCTGACCCCCGGGCCTCCCTTCAGTGTGCCCCAGAGTTCGGACACAGTTGCCTGCTGTGGTGGCCTGCGTGCAGCTCCACCTGTCATAGTGCCAGGCCCTGCTGCAGTCCAGCCCGAGGCTGGTGGAGGTACTGTTACTGAATTGGAGCCTCAGTTTTCTCATCCGTGAAGTGGGAACAATTCCAGTAAAAATTCAGGTTTTGTTCTGTTTTCTGTTTTGTCTCTATGTATTCCGGACTGAACTTTAACTCATTATGTAGCCCAGCCTGGCCTCAAACCCTAAGCAATCCTCCAGTCCTCAGCTTCCCAAGTGCTGAGATTGTAGCCATGCACCACCACGCCCAGAATGATGTTACCATCCCAGGTCAGGCCTGGGGCCCAGCGTGGTGTAAAGGTTTGGAGAGCTGACATGCCTGAGGAATGGGACACGCCACAGGCCCAGACTCTCTGGGCCTCTGGACTGGTGCTTCTGTGGCCTCCTGCCCAATTCCTGGGGCAGGGGACACGCTCTTTGCCTTCCCTCCTGCCCCCTCTCCATCTCTGAGGCTCTAAGAAGAGGATGAGCCCTCAGCCCTTCCCCTTCCTGCTCCAAAGGAGCTCACCTGCAACCCCCACCCCAGGGACCCCCTCAACACCCCCCCCACCCCACCCCCACCCCCCGCTGTGGCCTTTCTGCCCAGGCCAGAGATGGCGGTCATCCCCTCCTGCTCCCCACCCCCATGCTTTGTACCAATCTGTAGCTCCTCCCTGCCCCTTGCCTCAGGGGTCCCCAGGGCCCATCTCCCTCAGCGCAGTGCTGTGACTGTGACCCTCATGCAGCCCTGCTCCCCACCTGTCCTCCACAGCAGGCACCAAGTTACTTCATAGTTTACCTGTTTTTTTTCACTTTATTGAGACAAGGTGCCTTGTACAGCCCAGGCTGGTCTCAAACTCACAACTATCCTGCATCAGCTTCCTGAGTGCTGGGAGTACAGGTGTGTGACACCATGTTTCACATGCAGTTTTTTTATTTTTATTTTTATTTTTTTAATGTATTTAGGCTGGGCATGGTAGCGCACGCCTGTAATCCCAGCACTTGGGAGGCTGAGGCAGGAGGATCAGTGCAAGTTCGAGACTAGCCTGGGCTACAAAAGTGAACTCAAGGCCAGTCTGAACAGCATAGAGACCCTGTCTCAAAAAGACCAAAAAAAAAAAAAAAAAAGTACTACAGGGTCTCACTATACAGATTAAACTCACAGTGATCCTCCTGTTTTCAGCCTCCCAAGTGCTAGGATTACAGGCGCTCAACACCATGCCTAGTCTCAGTAGTTCAGTGTGCCCTGGGGGGTGGGACCAGCACAGCACACTGGGGGTCGAACCCTGGTCCCTGTATCTGCCTAAGCAGGCACTGTAGTCTGTTGAGCTATCTGGCCGGCCCCACGTGCAGTTCTTGATGCAGGCCTGGGGTTGAGGGAACAGGGCCACCTTCCTGGGGCCCCAACAGAAGCGGTGCCCGGCACCTGGGACAGTGAGAGACGGCTGTGGCTGGGATGCCACGCGGGGGAAGCCTGGTGCTGTCTGGGCTGCTCACCCTCTCTAGTCCTCTTAGAACCACAGATGCACGCACAGTGGCCCACTGGGGGCAGCTGGAGCGGGAATTCCCCAGGGCAAAGTCTTCCGAGCTGTGGGGGTGGGGCGGGCCTGGGGAAGCTGACAAAGAGCCAGCTGCTGTTTGCACACAAACTCCAAGTTGGTAATGAGTGGGGAGGGGGCTGGGGCGGCCGCCGGGAGCCTCTGCACCCACTGGGGGCTGTGGCTAGGCCTGGCTGCTCTGGGCAGAGGTCCCTGCGCTGTCCCCAGCCTGCTGCTCAGGTGACACACAGTGTGGCCTGAGTCTAGCGCAGTCCAAAGTCCCTCTTGGGGCTCTTAGCTCCAATGAAGGCCAGAGGAGGTGCCCCTGTCCCTTGGAATCTGAAGGAGATAAGGTTTCCCTGTGTAGCCCAGGCTGGTCTTGAACTCACAACCATCCTGCGTCAGTCTCCTGAGTGCTGGGATCCCAGGTGGCATCCACCACCATGCTGGACAGCGGCTTCCCATGCACTGCTTGATGCAGGCCGGGGGGTGAGGGAACAGGACCACCTTCCCTGGGGCCCCTGCGCCACAGGAATGCCATGGAAGGGCTGTCGTCTGGCAGCTCCACATCAACAGTACCCACGGCCAGCGGCTGTCATGTGCGTGTGGGCGCAGCTGACAGGCCCTGTGCCAGCCCTGTGCCAGCCTAGCGACCGCCCCTGGGAGCACAGAGAGGGGCTGGCACTCCCGGCTGCCAATGCTCCTGCCAGCACCTGCACCAGAAAAAGGGCAGCCTGGCACGGGCCCGGAGGACCCATGTTGGCCCCAGTGGGCTGGGTAAAGCTTGGGAGCAGTGGGGAGGCCACCCCAGGCGGGGCAGGAGCAGGCAGGGCAGGCAGCTCCTGGCAGAGAGGCTGGGGATAGGTTTAGGGAGCAGGGCGTCAAGCCCTCCAAGGGCAGGGGGGTGAGAGCACTGTGGGCGGTGCTGACCGCAGTGCTGAGTCGGGCTGTAACCTCCACAGCCAAGCAGGGGGCTCCATGACTGGAGCAGTGGCCCTGGTGCAGACACAGTGCCCAGTCCTGGGGTTACTCGACCTGGGTGCCAACCTTGACCCTATCTTTTTTTTTTGTCTTTCTGAGACTCGCTATGCAGTGCAGGCTGGCCTTGAGCTCACTTTTGTAGCCCAGGCTGGTCTCAAACTCGCACCGATCCTCCTGCCTCAGCCTCCCAAGTGCTGGGATTATAGGCGTGCGCCACCACGGCCCGGCTCTTGAGCCTATCTGTTCAGTTCCTTGGGCTGTGTTGGGGGCACATGAGACTTGCCCCGTGGCTTGCAATGTAACTCAGGATGCTGCTCTCAGAATGGCTGGGCAGGCCACAGAATGCAGCAGAGCCCACAGTGAGGGCATTACAGGGCTCTTGCTCTGCCGTCGCCATGCTGCAGGGGCAAAATAGGATGCGGCCAACTCTACTGATTGTCTTTTTATTTATTTGTTTGTTTACTTATTTTTTGCAGAACTAGGGATCGAACTCAGGACCTTGCACTTGCCAGGCAGGCACTTGTGCCCCTGTGCTATCCCCCTGGCCCCCTTTTTTGTCTTTTTGAGACAGGGTTCAAGCTGGCCTTGAGCTCACTTTGTAGCTCAGGCTGGTCTCAAACTCGCAACGGTCCTCGTGCCTCAGGCTTCACCCTGAGAGCTGGGATCACAGGCCCATGTCACCATGCCCAGGCACATCCTTCGGGACCTGTGTAGATATAGCTTGTGGTGGAAGGAGGGCCAGTATCTGGGCAGGCAGAGGCTTCAGGGACTCCAGAATAGCCCAGAAGGCCAGGGTACCACCAGGGAGAAGACAGGGAGGCTGTAGGCCACGAGTAGGAGGCTGGAGGGAGGAAGCCAAGCTGCACCTGTCACACGCAGGCGAGTGCGCTGGTCATGTGTCCCTGGGCACCAAGCCCTGGGGATGGCGTGTGGCCACTAAGACCCCAAGGCTGGTGCCGAGGTCAGCCTGGTACCACCCTGTGAGGGGACAAGGCTGGCTGGAATCCAGAGCCTTTCCCGGGCCACCCTCTGGGCCACAGAGGCAGCATTGATGGCATAAGGGACGCCCAGAGCCACTGCAGCTGGCAAGGCGTGGGCATGGCTGGCCTGGGGGGAGGAGTCAGGATGCCCCTGCAGCCGGAAGGCCACAGTTGGGTGGCTGGGACCCAGGTGTCTGCAACTGTGCTTAGCACTGAGAACTGCAGCCTGGTCCCTAGTGTCCCAGCTTGGGCCACCTGGGCTGCCTAACTTCTCAGGAACACGCCTGCTACCAGGCAGAAGTGGGGCCCTTTGTCCAGCCCACCCGCTGCTCACTCCCTACCCTGAGTTCTGTCCCCCACTCCGGCCTGCCTGCCTGTCCAAGGCTCTTCCTCCTCCTCAAGCTTCAGCTCAGGCCACCTCCTCTGGGAAGCCCTCCTGGATTGCCATCTTAGGGCCCTCAGGCACCCCTGTATTTTATAGGCTCCTCACACACGTGTACAGCTCACTTCACGCCCCAAGGCTCCAGCCCGAAAGGGAAGGTGTGTGCGTGGATGCCCGAACTGGCAAAGACCTGCACTCACACAAACCCAAGTACACGCTCATACAAGTACAGAGGCACTCACGCAAGCGGCCACACATGCGCACGCGATGCGTGTGTACACGCGAATACAGCCAGCTGTGCACAGAGACAAACACGCCCACCTGCAGACACAGCAGCCCACGCTCCAGGCAACAGCCCGGGGCCATAGCACGGAGATCGCGGATCGCGCTGCCCTGGGTGGGGGGCCCGCGCCACCAGAGGGCGCCTGAGGCCCCTTCCCGCCGGGGCCAGCAGGGGCCAGTGGCGAGAGCGCGTGGTCGCCACCTGCCCTCCGGTCCAGGTCCCCTTTGTTCCCAGGTTCCCTTTGTTCCCAGGTCCCCAGGAGAAGGCGCCCGCCCTGGGGACACTGGCCCGAGAGTCTTGCAGGCTCTGCTCCAGCACAATCGCCCCAGGCCGGGAACGTGCCTGGGGCCGGGGGCAGCAAAGGACAGGACAGCAGCCGCCACCTGGCTCGAGCGCCACCTCACCTCTGCCAGTACCTGCAGGATCACGCGGCTCCGGGCCAAAAGCCCCCGCCTCCTCATTGTCCTTCCCTGTCCCTTGGGATGGATTCCTCCCACACAGGAGTTGCAAGGATGGGGTTCCTCCTGCTCCCTCCTGCCCAGCTCCGCTCCCAACTGGCTGTCCATGGGGTCTTGGGTTCCCAAGGACAACAGCCCAGCACCCCACTTGCCTGGGACTTCCGGAGTCTTGCAAAGCCCGACTCCCTGCCACTTACAGGAGCCTGGGCTGAGGGATCACACTTTCTCACTGGAGCTGTTTTCATCTGTAAAATGGGACTTACTGGGCTAAGCGTGGTGGTACATGACTGTAATGCCAGCCAGTGGGAGGCTAAGGCAAGAGGACCCTCTCGAGTTCAAAGCCACCCTGAGCTACACAGAGAGACCCTGTCTCAAAGAACAGAAAATCAAGTTGTGTGTGGTGGTACATGCCTATAATCCAAGCATTCGGGAGGCTGAGGCAGGAAGATTGTTGTAAGTCTGAGCACAGCTTGAATCACATAGGGAGACCTTGTCCTTAAAAAAAATGACCCAGAAAAACCAAACAAAAGGTGCACCCTTGCCAGCCCCTGCCTCACAGATGCCCTAGCGGGCAACCGTGTGGCACGTGTGACCCCTGGTCCTGGCCGCATTCCTGGGCAGGGCTACAGGGCAGAGCGGTGCTCATGGTCACTAAGCTCCGGCTGGGCGGCGGCAGCGGCCACACCTGTGACGTCAGCCAGCCGGCCACGCAGAGCTGGCCAGACGCTGGCCTTGTTTTCCAAGCGATTTGTTTCTCGGGGACCGGAGTTTCTATTCCTGGTAGGGCTGGGCTCTGACCTGGCTGCTCGCCGGGGCTGCTCTCGTCCTCCTCCATCTTCCTGCCTGGGAAGCACAGGCGCCCCGCCCCGCCCCCAGTCCCTCGGGGCGTTTCTGCGCCCCCAGGGCAGGCGGGGCTGGGCCCCGGGGTGGTGGAGGGCGGGGACGCGGCCCCAGCCCGGCTGTGCGCAGGGCTCCCTTCGGGGACCCCGGTCCAGGGGGGCCTGGCGGCCAGACAGCGGGAGGCCCGGGGTCCTCTTCCGGACTGGCGCCCGCCTCCTACTCCGGCGCTGCTGCTCTAGCTCGCGCCCCTGCGTCGCAGCCCCGGGTTCCACCTCTTGCTCCCCAGGCCCCAGGCCCCTGGAGCTGCCTCCCCCAGACCCATACTGCTCCCCGTGGGAGCCCAGGGGTCTTCCAAGTGGTCCTGTGAAGCAGGGCCCTGGGCAGCCTACAGCCCGACAGCCCCAGCCCCGGAAGCCCTGTACTCTCATCAGTGTCCTCTCCTCATTGCCACTCACGCAGTAGGGATGGGCTCCGAGGGCCACTTCCCTGGGGGGATGAATGAATGACTGGTGAAGGGGACACTGAGTGAGGCGCGAGGGACAGCCTGGGATCACACTTGAGAACCCGCCTTCCGCCGCAGCTGCCCAGTGGGAACGCTAAGGCTTGAACCCCAAGCCCCAAACCCCGACGTCGGGCCTGGCTGGGCGCAGAGGGTCCTGGCTTCTGGGTGTTGCCCTCGGGCGTGCGGGAAGTAGGGGCCATACCCTTGCTCTCTGAGCCTTGCGCTGTCCCAAAATTGGTCTCCAATGGCTTCGTCCTCTCGAACAGTATCCGTGCACGGTCTCCGCGCACAGCCAGCCTTCCCACTCCGCTCCCATCTTCAGGAGGAGAAACTGAGGCCCGAAGAGAGGTTTGTTGTTTTTTTTTTCCAGACCACAGGGCAGTGAAGGCGGGGATCACTCATAAAGAGCAGCCAGAAGAGGTGCCCCACGCGGGAGACTGGAAGATAGCAGGCAAGGCGACAGGGCCGAGGTCCCCAGACCCTTGGAGACCGCAGGGGTAGCTAGCTTCCGAGGCCAGAGCAAGCACCCCATCTGTGCAATCCGTGCTCCTCTGGGAAGAGTCCCATTGCTCAGGGGTCCAGGTCTGTGGAGAGAGGACACGGTCTGCCCTGGCTGGGTGTGTGCGCATGCCCCTCACTGGAGAGTAAATCCAGGGCCTTCACACTAAGCTGCATTTCTAGCCCTATTTTTTTTTTGTCTTTTTGAGACAAGGTCTTGCTATGCAGTTCAGGCTGGCCTTGAACTCACTCTTGTATCCCAGGCTGGTCTCAAACTCACACTGATCCTCCTGCCTCAGCCTCCCAAGTGCTGGGATTTCAGGTGTGTGCCACCACACCCAGCTCTAGCCCTGTTTGAAACCAGGGTCTGGGTAAGTCACTAAGTTGCCAAGACTGGGAACTTGGAAATCTTCCTGCCTCAGTCTACCAGAGTATTGACATTACAGGTGTGTGCCATCTGCCACCTGACTCCTGCTTACATTTTGAAAAGTTAGAAGGAAAAATGGGGGGAGGAGTGAGGGGTTGGGGAGATAGCTCAGTAGAATAAATGCCTGGCAAGCACAGAGTCCTGAGTTCAATCTCTAGCACTGGGGGAAAAAAAATGGCTGGGAGAGATAGCTCAGTGCATAAGTGCCTGCCTGGCAAGTGCAAGGTCCCTAGTTTTATCTCTGGTACAAAAAAAAAAAAGAATGTTAAGAACATAAAAGAAGACCTCAGTGCAGTCCCAACTAAGGGAGGCTGTGTGTGTGTGGGGGGAGGTGTTGCTTCAGCACGAGTTCAAGGCTGACCTGGGTAACTCAGAGAGATCTTTGCGGGGGATGGGGCAGGCCAGCAATGTAGCTCCCTGATAGAGCACCCGGTACTCACAAAGCTCTGGGTTCAATTTCAGTCCTACAGGAGGAAAATGCTTCTGTGAAGGTCATCGCCGTGCCTGGCCAGGTCTGCACAGTCTCACCCAGGCTGCTCAACAAGGGATTCGGATCCCAGAGGGACTAACAGAGCTATGTGCCCCATGACCTGGAAGGGGTGACCAGGCAGAGCGCAGAAGCCAAGCAGGGTCAGGAGGTCCCTGTGTGCCCACCAAGGTGCCCCAGTCCTGACCTCCTGTTGAGCTCTAGAACTGTCAGCCCAGCCCTGTTGGCCCTCCAGCTTTGGGCTTCCAGCTGGACAAGAGGGATGCCTCATTCCACTCAGAACCCAAAGGACAAGGTTTTCAGGGTGACTTACACACACACACACACACACACACACACACACACACACACACACACCATGATGGCATGGCTATCAGGAGGGCAAGTTCTTGGAGGCTGGTACCTCGGCATCCCTGCACACAAAGGGACACCTGTGCCTCCTGGCTGGGGGAGTTTGGGGTAAGGGACGTTGCCTTTATGTTACAAGTAGTGGGTGGCCCTGGCCAGTGCAAGGTCCTGAGTTCAATTCCTGGTACCACACACACACACAAAAATCAACCAATCTGGGCCGGCGAGATGGTTCAGTGGTCTAAAGCGCCTGCTTAGGAAGGCTCAGGCAACTGCAGGGACTGCGGTTCGATCCCCAGCACCACATGCTGCGCCAGCGCCACCACCAGGGCAGGCTGAGCCAGCCACAAAATAAATAAAGAAAGAAACAAACAAACACAGCAAGCAAACAAATAAAATAAATAAATAAAACTTTAAAAAAATATATTAAAAAAAAAATCAACCAACCAAATAAACAAGAAAACAAATAGTGAATGGCTTTGTCCCTAAATATGACAAGTGTCCTAGAAAGCTCCCACCTACCCTCTTCAAGAACACCTTCCTTGTCAGGCGTGGTGGCGCACCCCTGTAATCCCAGCATTTGGGAGGCTGAGGCAGGAGGATCGGTGTGAATTTGAGACCAGCCTGGGCTACAAAAGTGGGTTCAAGGCCAGCCTGAACTGCATAGTGAGACCTGTCTCAAAAAGACAAAAAATGGCCGGCAAGATGGTTCAGTGGTCTAAAGTGCCTGCTTAGGAAAGCTCAGGCAACCGCAAGGACTGCAGTTCGATCCCCAGCACCACATGCTGTGCCAGCCCCACCACCAGGGCAGGCTGAGCCAGCCATAAAAAAATAAATAAAGAAAGAAAGAAACAAGCAAACAAATAAATAAATAAAAAATTAAAAAAAGACAAAAAAAAACCCCCCATCTTTCTAGACTTGTGTGAGGCTTTAAAAAGACAGAGGCCTGTGGGTAAGAGCCATGGGTTAAGAGGGCGCTAGTTGCCAGGCAACTTAAACTTGAACTGATTAAAGTGGACATTAATTAACCAAACTGGAGCCTCCCCCTCATTTCTTGTTTTGTCTTTTTGAGATAGGAGCTTGCTTGCTACACAATTTATGCTGGCCTTGATCTCACTTTGTAGCCCAGGCTGCCCTCAGAATTGCTATGATCTTCCTGCCTCAGCCTCCCAAGTGCTGGGATTACAGGCGCCTGCCACCATGCCCAGTCTCAATGGCCATCTCAGCACACCCTGGGGGTGGGGCTGGCACAGCATGCTGGGGATCAAACCTGGTGTCACTGCTAATCTGCTGAGTTATCTGGCCAGCCCTTAGTTTAAGCCTTGTTTTTTTTGTGTGTGTTTTTGAGACATGGTCTTGCTATGCAGTTCAGGCTGGCCTTGAGCTCACTTTTGTAGCCCAGGCTGGTCTTGAACTCATATCGATCCTCCTGCCTCAGCCTCCCAAGTGCTAGGATTACAGAAGTGCACCACCACACCCGGTTTCAACTCTTGATTCTGAAATGCTGTAGAAATACTTAAAGGAGTCAGGCCTGGTGACACACACCTATAATTCCAGCTCTCTGGGAATCTGAGGCAGGAGGATCACAAATTCAAGTCCAGCCTGGTAAATTCAGTGATTCAAGGAGACCCTGTCTCAAAAATAAAAAGAGGGGCCCAAGGAGATAGCTCCGTGGCACAAGTGGCTGCCTGGCAAGTGCAAGGTTGTGAATTCAAACCCTGGTCCCACCAAAAACAAACAAACAAACAAATAAATAAATGGGATCATTTACAGGTACAAATTCTCTATGATGAATGTGATCATTAAGTATACCTAAAATGTACTAACAGCTGGCTGGGGATATCGTTCAGCAGCATAAGCGCCTGCCTGGCAAGCACAAGGTCCTGAGTTCAATCCCCAGTACTGAAAAAAAAAAAAAAAAAAAAAAAAAAAAAAAAAAAAAAAAAAAAAAAAAAAAAAAAAAAAAAAAAAAAAAAAAAAAAAAAAAAAAAAAAAAAAAAAAAAAAAAAAAAAAAAAAAAAAAAAAAAAAAAAAAAAAAAAAAAAAAAAAAAAAAAATTAAGGGCCGGCAAGATGGTTCAGTGGTCTAAAGAGCCTGTTTAGGAAAGCTCAGGCAACTGCAGGGACTGCGGTTCGATCCCACCACCAGGGCAGGCTGAGCCAGCCATAAAAAAATAAGTAAATAAAGAAACAAATAAACAAGCAAACAAATAAATAAAATAAAAAATTAAAAAATAAAAATAAATAAAGATGTACCAACAAACTCTGATGTTAAAAATACAGAAAACAACAAATAGATAAATAATGTAAATTATTTATTAAATAAATAAATAAATAAATGAAAAGCGCTGGGCAGGCAGCTCAGTGTGAAGGCCCTCAGCTCAATCCCCAGCACCACCAACAAAACACAGTGAGATGATGCAACACAACACAGCACAACACAACACAACAGCCAAAGGAGTAGAGGGAAGAAGAAACATTGGAGAAGAGGAGCTGGCAGACGACAAGGGATGGGAAGAGGGCCGGGGGGCGCCACCCCTCCACCAGGTACCTGTTGGAGCTTGAGCTGCAGCTTGGCCCTGGGCTTCTGGTGGCCCAGCCAGGGTGCACCATGCTGTGCCAGGGCCTCACGAGGAGAAGCCAGGCTGAGGGGCGCCACTCAGGGTGACAGTGCTTAGACAGCGCTTGGAAGGCCCCAGGTCCTGCCCCAGCTCTGGGGATGGTGCAGCAACTCCTGCCAGAGAGACGGTGGGAACCCAGGGGTGGGGCCTGCTCCCGGAGCGCCTACCCACCAGGTGGCCCTGGCCTGCCCATGCTGGGCCCCAGGGTAACTTGTCCTGTGGGTTCCTGGAGATAAATACTACACCCCTGTAGCTCCAGCTCTGGAGACTGAAGCAGGAGAAGCTCAAGTTCAGGGCCAGCCTGCATCATTAGCGACTTCCTGAGATTCTGTCTCTAAAGACTGTGACAAGCAGCGCCCTAGATTCAATCCCTGAGACCACACAAAAGCCAAAAGATGTTGTGTGTGGGTGTTGGACTCCTAGACTGGCGGCCAAGAACAGGCCCTGGAAACGCCAGCCTGGAGAGGGGCTCGCGGCAGATGCTAGCACAGATGCTGCCATTGTCTCTGCCTCGGGAGGCGTCCCAAGGGAACTGCTGGAGCAACCGCGTCCAGCAGGCTAACTTTCTGGTGAGCCTTTGGTGGCCCACATTTGTGGAAAGCCCTCCACTGCTCACCACATGCTCCCGGGAAAATCTTTTCTTTCTTTTTAAGACGAGGTCTCACTTTGTAGCTCAGGCTGGCTTTGAACT
>PVKN010027332.1:0-13560 GCA_004027915.1 Capromys pilorides | reverse complement strand
CTTCCTTCCTTCCTTCCTTCCTTCCTTCCTTCCTTCCTTCCTTCTTCAGTCTTTTTAGGACAGGATCTTCACTATGCAGTTAAGGCTGATCTTGAGCTCACTTTGTAGCCTAGGCTAGTCTGGAACTTGGAATGATCCTCCTGCCTCAGGCTCCTGAGTGTTGGGATTATAGACATGTGCCACTGTGCCTGGCTGCAAATTTTCTATAGGATTGAAATTATTTCAAAACAAAAAGCTTGTAAAATGCTGTTTGCAATAGGTTATAAGATTTCCCTTCTATCCTGGTGCCATAGTTTTGACCTTGGCTGTTTCCAGCAAGAGGTCCCTGGCAGGTAGGTGGTCAAGTCTTGAAGGAGTGAGGCCTAGTGGGAGGTCTTTAGGTTACTGGACATCAGACACCCACCCCCGGGTTGCTGGATCCTTAATTCTCTCTCTTTTGCTTCCTGGTGATGCCACGGCCCAAAGCCACAGGGCCAATCAATCACGGATTGAAACCTCCAAAACTGTGAGCCAAAAGAAATCTTTCCTCTTTCAAGTTAATCACCTTAGGTATTTGTCCTGGTGATAGAAAGCAAACACATCTAGTTAGACGGCTGCTGGGGTTTTTCTCATGTATGGTTACTGTGCTTTATCAAATGCCTTTTCTGCATCAGTGGAGGTGACTGCATGACTTTTCTCCTGTCATTTGTTAATAAGAAGATGGCTTACCACTATGAACCAATAAGCCACCTTTAGTTTCTGGAATAAATCTAACTTGATCCTGAAGTATTTTTTCTTTTTCATGGTTAGATTTTCTTTGCTACTAATTCTGCTTTTCATGAGTGCAGTCTAACTGCATTTTTTTTTTTTGTCTTCTTTGTCTAGTTTTGGTATCAAGGTTATTTACACAGGTGTCAGAGAATGAGGAAGGGAATTTTCTCTTTTTTCTCATTTCTGGAAAAGTGTGTGAAAGATTAAATAATCCCTCTCTTGAAAGTTTAGTAAGAAAGAAAGAAAGGTCAGCCAGCCAGTCTGTTCTAAACACCTCTGACCTATATTTATGATCATAACTGCGAGGTCCTCGGAGGGTACAGGCCAGGCACCTGCCACTGCAGCTGACTCCCAGGTGGTGGTCATTCAGTGGTGGTCTCCATGCATTCCTAGTGCCCTGATTTTACTCTGTGAGCTGCTTTTCTCTGGAGAGGCTTCACAGCCCTTCTGCTGGGAACCACAGGCTCTACCAACTAAGGAGCCCCCGAGTCCTTTCAGGTGTGCCCAGCTGTGGGCAGAGAGTCAGAGCTGGTACCCAGCTCTGAGGCTGATCTACATGAAACTGTCACTCTTAGGGCTCAGAAAACTCTCAGCGATGGTCTATGGTCTGTCTGCCTAGGACAAGTCTGTTCTCTGACTGCTTGTCTTTCTAGGCCTAGTGCTTATTTCCTTTTTCTTTTTCTTTTTTTTTTGGCAAGGATAGGTGGCTTTGAGATTTTCCCAGCTCCATGTGAGCCCTGGAAGATATTAAAAACTGTATTTTATGCAGAAGTGAATTAATTTGTAGAATCATTTTACAGAGAGGAGCAGAAGCTCTAGAATATCCAGCCTGGCTGTTGGAGCCAAAGCTCCAGATAGAAATACTTTCTTAAGAAGGACACCAAGGCTCAGAGAGGTGATGCGACTTATCTGAGGTTACACAACTAGGGTGAGACAGGGCTAGGACATGGATCACACCTGAGCCTAGAAACCCAGGTTCTGTCTACATTCTCTCTGTCCTGAGGGCCTCTGGGGACCTGTGAGGGCCTGGGGATGACAAAGTGGCCTTACCTGGTGCAGAGGGATGACGAGGAAGGCTCCCCCACCTGCGCATTCAGTGACCACCGCAATGAAGTGGGGGTTCACTGCACAGAAATGATTGTCGTGGACGCTGCGGGTGATGGGCACGGAGTCATAGCAGTTCTCCTTGCTGGCTGGTTTGCCAAAGACATGGCGGAACTTGGAGCTCCGGTACTGGGGGTGCCATGACATCTGTTGGAGACAAACAGGACAAAAGGCTTGAGGCTCGCTGCCCTGCTTGCGGGACACAGGGGGACCTCACCTTGAGAATCTGTAAGTGGGCGCAGGCGGGGCAGCGCTCAGCTGTGTGTGGCTCTCAGTCATGGTTATCTCTATGCATCCAGCGAGGTAAGGGGCACAGGGAATAATTTCCACCAACTCGCATGCTAGGGCTTTTCATCTCTTCAAGGGCAAACACGAAAAGGCAGAGAAACTACAGAGAACTCACCAGCAACCCTATCCCAATTCCCCACCCAACTAAGTAGGAAGCTCTTCTCTGGAGCTAGAGGGCCTGGGCTCCAATTCCAGTTCCAGATTTCATAGCATTTCAGGCTTTTGCATTTCTGGATTAGGGAGCTCAGCCTGTCTTATCATCCAGGAATCTAGAGCTTCCTCTGTTCCTCATTTGGTATTTGTTGACTATTTACTGAGCATGACGGTATCCAGACTCTGTTTCTGGCACTGGGGGCTTGGTGAACATGAGCCTGAGCATGGCCCTTACGGGAGGGAAGAGTCCTCATGTGAGGTGTAATGCTGGTGACTTGTACATGTCAGCAGGAAGGACTGCTACCGGAAAGGGGGCATGAGCGTGACCTGAGGGATGAGTAGGCCACATAGGCAGGACAAGGGAGAGCTGGGACAGATGTCCTAGGCAGACAGAAGTGTTTGGGCAAAGGCCCTGAGACTACGGCAGACAGAGTGTTCAGGGAGCCACTCTTGGCTTATTAATCTTAGCAGGGAGATTTTAAAATGAAAATATATAGCAAGTCTTCAATTTACAAACAAATTCCATTCTGGGAAAACATTTGTCAACTGCATTTGTTCATAAGTCTGACAAAGTGAGTCTTAGAGTCTTAAATACCCCTGACATGAATATACATGGTAAAGCATAAAAACAACAAAATCAAATGTAAGGTTCATTTGTATCTGTGAAAGTTCGCAATTGGAATGTTCACAAATCAGGGACTTTCTGTACACTAAGACACATGTACAAGCCTGTCCACCAGATGAGAGAAGCGAGGGCAGGTCAGCTGGAGCGGTGCTCAGGGCCACCTTGCGACTGGTTTGAGAGTGGTTCAGGCCTTAGCCAGGGCCACACCAGATCTGGGGCCTTATCTCACCAGGGTACACTTTCAGACCCCAGGCCTTGGCTAGTTGATCCTCGTCCTGCCTGCCTCCATTTCATATCATCCCTGGTGTTCCCTTTTATGTCACACTACAGGATAAGGTCAAATCCTGAGCCAGGCCTTCAAGACTTTAGGGTTGGGCCTCACGAACTACTCTAGCTTATCCCCTAAACAGTACTGTCTAATTTTCTTGGCACCTGCCTTGCATTTCCAGTTCCCGGCCTTTCCTACTGCTTGTGTTATTTCTCCTGTGCTCCACTTTCCACATGCACATCTACTTCTTCTCCTATTGCCAAGCTGTCTCCTCCAGATTCTTCCCTGATCTCCTGGTTTCAGAAATCTTACTCTCCACTGCCTTCCTCTAGCTGCCCCTCCCACCCCACTTTAACCCTCAGCACTGTGTGCCTGGATTCAGAGTTTGATGTCTGGGCTTGCACTCTGTGCAGGAAGGTTCCTCAGAGAGAGCAGGGCTTCTACTGTGGTGTGTCCAGCACAGCAGCTGCCCCCAAAGCCCCCAGCAGGACAGAGAAGCAGCCTTCCTCACCCAGGTACTGGCTCTGAAGCTCTGCTCTATGTCCAAGCATAGACACACCTGCCTGTGTGACCTCTGGCAGGTCTCTGATCAGGTGCACGAGCTTTTCCATTGCTGGGACCAAATACCTGCCCGCAACTTGCAGGAGGAAACGATTTATGCAGCTTGTCGTTTCAGAGTTTCAGTTCCTGATCAGCTAGCTCCAAGCCAGAAATATCATGGCAAAAGGGCGTGGTAGAGCAGAGCTGTGCTGTTCACAGAGCCGGAGAACAGTGCCAGAAAGGACAGGGGCCAAGGACCAGACACAGCACCAAGGCCACACCCCCAAGATCACCAGCCACACCGCAAAGCATGCTTTACCAAGCTGCTGGGTGTTTTTTCATCTAATCAAATTGACATATCTTGCTCAGTGTCACATCTGGGGCTGGACCCCTGGGGTATGCCCTTTACAATGCATCAGGTGATCCTGTAGTCTTACAGGGGCCGTTCTACTATGCAAAGCTCAGAAATGTCAAGTTTTCTTCTTGGAGCTCTGCCCAAACCTTGGCTGCATTTGCTAGAGCTACAGGGAAGAGCACAAAAAACAGTGATGGACTAACTAATTAAAGTTCATTGATCCTCATTTACAGAGCTCAAGAGAACACAGAACGAAAAGAAATAGAAAAGCTGTAGTCAAGGAAATAGAAAGAGGGAAAATGCTGGCGAAAACCGATCACCTGGACTGTAGGGAGCTTAAGCTACCGAGTGCATGCTGTCCGGTCCTCACATGCAGAAGGTGGGGTGGACCTCAGACTTGGGTCCTAGCAGCCAATTTGACAAGGGAAACAATTAGAATCAGTGTCTATTAGCTCCAGGCCACCACTGGCTGAGGAGCAAAATAGCCTTTCTCATTACTGAGTCACAAGAAAATGAATTGTCTTGGAAAAAACCCCAGCAAGGATAATGACCTCATTAGGCTTTTGGCGAATGGGTGGAAAGTACAGAGCTGCCCAGAGCCTGCTCTGGGTGTAGGAAAGCAGGAGGCAAGTCAGAGGCTCTGCTCCGGCCACTGGTCTTCCCTGTCTTCCATCCTGACACACCTCCCTGGCAGTTTAGGTGGCCACAGCACTCACTCTGATCAGTGGGTTATGGCAGAAAGTGATATGGTCACTTAGAGAGCACAGCATGCAAGACACGGTGCCTGTGACCCTCGCTGAGGACCGTGTGGGCACAGCAGCTCCGGGACGGGCAGACAGCAGGACAGGGAAATCGGAGCCACTGAGATAGGGCTTTTTAATCACAGAGCATAAGTTACCTATCCTGACTAATATATCGTCCCATCAGGTCCAGCCCTGGGAGATGGCAAGTGGCTGCCTGTGCTTGGCGCGGCCAGATTTCCCTCAGGGAGGTGGGCACAGGGCAATAGGATCTGGCTTCGCTTTTGGGTGGACTCTGAAGGCTGCACAGAGGAAAGGTTTGGATGGCTGTGAGGCCACGGTCACCTAAGCTGAAATAGGCAGTGATATTTACAGGAGTGGGTGGGGACACGCTGGTGAAATACCAAGGAGGCGGCATCAATCAGACGTGGCTGACTGTGGGGCTGGGGCTCAGACTCTGCTGCTGAAGTCAACTCAACCTATGAACAGCTGTGACCCCTCGGCCTCTCCCAGCAGCCCCCTTCCCAGCCTGGGGGCATGTTGGGTTGCTCAACATCCCAGGGTAGCTTCTGGCCTAGGAGCAGTCAGGAGTGTACAAGAGGCCCAGGCAGCAGCTCTCCCGAGGCTCGTCAGCTCCCTGGCAATGAAACTCGCAGGTGCTGAGTGCTTACCATGTGCCAAGCACTTGCCACGCACAAATACAACAGGTAGGGGCCATGGGCTTCCCAAGATGATGCAGGGTGTAAGGTGAGCAAGAGGCCACAGCTGGGCAATAGTGGAGTGGAGGACTGAATCCATTTGTGTCCCCAAAGCCTCCAGCTCCAGGTTCCTACAGATAATAATCCCTGCCACGATAGCATCTGCACACCTATTACACCCTTGGATCTCATTTCAGCCCCTAAGGCCACATGGAAGGGCTATGTCGTCCCTGCCCCCACTTTATAGAACGGGAAAATAGGTGCAGGAAGCTCGGTGGGTCCCCTCTGGAAAGGGTGAGGCTGGCGTGGCTGGGCAACCTGAACATCCATGCCCTCTGCCCCGTCAGCTCTATCTCCCTGCCAAGGTTCTTCCAGATCTGCTGCCAGGGAAGGAAAATTACAGCATTGGGGGTGAGGATGTCCCCAGCAGGGCTGGCCTCTCAGCCTCTCCCTTGCGGCATGGTACACAAGTGTGTGTGCCCCATGTGGTAAATGTGCACACGTGCTGGCTGTATGTGCATGTGAGTGTGCACTGCCCTCAAGGTTGTGTAACGGGTGTGTACTTGGAGTGTGGCCTGCACTAACTTTAATGACTCAGCAATTCAGACACCAGAGTTTCACTTTCCCTACAGGTAGGCACTTGCTTGCCAGCAGGACTGGAGTGGGCAGGGCAATCACAGCCTCAGCAGGCCTTCGTAGAAGCTCACTCAGGCTGGCCTCCTGGGTGCAAGGGAGGGGGAGGGGGAGGGGGAGGTATCTGCCTGCTGCCACCATCCTTGCCTGGCAGGCCTGATGCAAGAGATCAGATTCTGAGGACTGGGAACTCCCTGCTCCAAAAGAATGAGACCATCTTTGGGCTTCACATCACATTGGGTGCATTTCTTAATGGCTGAGGGTCTGTCCCATGCTTTGCAATTCTCTTGCAAGGTACCTAGGGATTATCGTCTCCAGTTGACAACTGAAAAACTGAGGAAGTAACCAAACAAAAATTATATTAGTTCAAGGTGTGGAGGTGGGAAGTGGAGGCTGAGTCTTTTGCCTGACATACTCCATCCTCTTCCTCTAACAGACATGTGGTAGGGGATGGAGAGAGAGAGGGGAGAGAGACAGAGAGATAGAGAGACAGAGAGAGAGAGACAGAGAGACAAAGAGAGACAGAGACAGAGAGAGAGACAGAGGGGGGAGAGACAGGGAGAAACAGAGACAGAGAGAGAGACAAAAAGAGAGAGACAGAGACAGAGAGACAAAGAGAGACAGAGATAAGAGAGAGACAGAGAGACAGAGAGAGAAGGGGAGAGACAGAGAAACAGAGAGGCAGAGAGAGACAGAGAGATGGAGAGAAGAGAGAGATAGAGAGAGACAGAGAAACAGAGATGGGGAGAACAAGTGAGAGCAAGAGAGACAGCGAGAGCGACAGACAGAGAGAAAAACAGAGAGAGGAAGAGAGACAGAGAGAAACAGAGATAGACGGGGAGAGCAAGTGAGAGAGCGAGAGAGACAGAGACAGACAGAGACAGAAACAGAGAGAAGAGATACAGAGAGGAGAGACACAGAGAGAAACAGAGATAGAGAGACAGGAGAGCAAGCGAGAGAGACAGAGACAGAGAGAGAGAAAGATAGACAGAGACAGAGAGAAACAGTGATAGAGACAGGGAGAGCAAGCGAGAGAGCGAGAGGGAGAGTGAGAGAGACAGAGACAGAGACAGAGAGAGAGAGAGAGAGAGACAGAGAGAGAGGGAGAGAAATTGATTGCAGGCCAAGGGTTAACTACAAGGTGGCAGAAACCAAACCCAAACTGGGTGTGACACAAACCATCCCGATGGATTATTCATTAGTCACATTGTTTATGGCCTCAGGGTAAGACTGGAGTTACCTGATTTGGTGTTTGAACGTGTAGGACGGGCAGGTATTTGGCACTACTGGCTACCATTGTACTTCTGTGAGTTTGAGGTTCCACATCTAAAGTTGGAAGTGTTTTCCTCTTAAAATTTGACTTTTGGACACAGAGAGCTGCCCCCTGCAGGTGCCTCCAGGGAGGGTGTGGACCACCAACCTTAGGTCCTAGCCATGGTGAATAGAGAGATTAGAACCCGGAGTCACCCAGGTGTTTTAAAAATGAAGAGATTGCTGCTAGCAAGAGTAAAAGGTGCTCTATTTGAACATGACCCGTAAATTAACTCAGTGAAAACCTACTTGGGGGCAGGTCCTTTACCTGAGCTCCTGTCCCTGACCAGCTATTCATTGTCTATCATAGAGTTTAGCTTGGTCTCACTGCGACCCCTAGATTTGATGGGAAACATTGTTTAATGCATCCAGAACACCTGTTCCACCCGAGATGCTCTGGGACAGCTGGCCCTGGGAACCAAGGCCCACCTGGCGTCAGGACCAAGTGACTGTCAGCCTAGGCTTCTGCCTCCCCAGACATCTCTCATGCAGCCTTCCTTTCTACTAGCAGAAGGAAGGAACCACAAGTCTTGGCTCCTTCCCCCAGGAGAGGGTGGAGGTTTTATTCACAATTGGTCTCTGCCATCCAAGGCCAGGCCCTGGACTAAGTCACGACTTCTTGCCTTGCACAGGTCAGCAACCATCTAAAGGGATACAGTGGGATCCAGAAAGCTGCCCTGTGCCTCAGGATCCTGCCTTACAGGGTTAGTTTTCTTTCCTCCTTCAAAGCAAGAGACCTCTATGATCCCAGCTTCATGGGAGGCTGAGGCAGAAGGATCATAAGTTTGAGGCCAACCTGGGGGACTCAGTGAGATCCTGTCTCAAAATTAAAAAAAAAAAAAAAAAAAAAGGGCTGGGGATGTAATTCAGTAGCCTGAGTTCAATCTTCAGTACTGAAAAACAAAACAAAAAAAAAGGATGGGTGTCTGACAGCTCTACAGAAGCAGGGTGACCAGCTGTCCTGGTCTGCCTGGGATTGTGGGAGGGCACCCCAGAAGTAGGATTTATAGTGCTGCAGTTGGGAAAGTCCTAGCAAACAAGCTAGTTACTCTACCCTGAGGAATTATTCTATTAAGTCCCTAGTAGCCCTCATTTTGACAATTGGCCCATGAAAGAAAGCTCGAGAACTGACTTATGAATGTGCCCAAAACTGTCAATGAGAAACTTGAACATGTCAACAAAGAAGTCCAAGAAGGTTTGTAAAGACAGGGGCCTATGACTTCATCCAGTCGCTGGGCTTGGTCTGGAGCTGGTTAAGTGCTTACTGTTGGGGGAGGGGGACTCTGGGGTGAGGGCTGGATAACTCAGTCTCTGCTGTCCACCATCCACTCCTTCCAGGGGAAGGGTCATGTGCAAGAAGAGATGTGACAGTACTAGTTTGAGCCTATAGCTGTGGTTTGCAACTTTGTACACTAGGATCATTTAAATCCTAGTGCAGGGTGTGCAGATTCAAGCTCTGGCATCCTTTCAACATCCTAGGGGTTTCCCCCGCAGGGTAGGTGAAAGGATGATAGAAACTTACAATAAATACGATGTAGCGATGTAGCGGTTCTCAAAGTGGAAGTCCCCTAACACATCCCCCTAACACACCGTCACCAGGGAAGTGGTTAAATTTCAAAATTCTCAGGCCCTGCTGTTTGGCCTGAGTACGACTCCTGGCAGGGCCAAGCCCTCTGTCATAAGCACCCCTCTGGTGGCTGGTGCACTGGATCAAGTCTGGTGCAATGGTTGGATCCGGTTGGCCCCATCAGAACCCACTGACCAATCTTAGCATCACAGGAAGTTGCCAGACATTGTGTACTATCAAATATGAAGCAATGCAAAAAATACAGCACTTTTTATGCAGCATTCTTGCCAAAAAACTGACCAATACTTTGGATGTAATTATGCACATAGGGTACAGAGAAACATGTTAAACACCTCCAAAGCTGTGCTTGACAGATCTGAGAATCAGGAACTCCTATAAACCAAATTATCTGGTTTCCAACATTCACACAAAATGGACCAAAGAAGCTGGGTGAGATGACTCCCGCCTATAATCCCTGCTACACAGGAGGTTGAGGCAGGAGGATCACAGGATTGAGGCCAGTCCAGCTAATTTAGCAAGCTACTATCTCAAAATAAACAGGACTGGGTGGTGGGTATAGCTTAGTACTATGTGAATTTATTATTTTATTATTTTTTTTGTCTTTTTCAGACAGGGTCCTGCTATGCAGTTCAGGCTGGCCTTGAGCTCACTTTTGTAGCCCAGGCTGGTCTTGAACTCACACCGATCCTCCTGCCTCGGCCTCCCAAGTGCTGGGATTACAGGCATGCACAACCACGCCTGGCTCAGTACTATGTGAATTTAAAGAGGACACACACACACTATAATACTGGATGTGGTTGGCATACTCCTGTGATCCCAGCGCTCTGGAAGGCTGAAGCAGGAGGGCTGTAAAGTCAAGCCTAGCCTGATCTTCAGCAACTTAGTGAGACCCTGTCTCAAAATTTAAAATAAAATAGAAATAACAAAGGCCTGGGGATACATCAAGCTGAAGTCCCTGGGCTCAGTCCCCAGATCAGCACAAACACTAAAGAGCTAAATATGTTAGTGAAGCTATAAAACTCTCAGAAAAAAGGTAATATTAAATCAGGCACTGCAGTGCATGCCTTCAATCTCAGCACTTTGGGAAGCTGAAGCAAGAGGATCACAAGTTAATATTAAGTTGAACTGGGGCTCACACCTGTAATTGCAGCTCTCTGGGAGGCTGAGCCAGGAGGATTGCAAGTTCAAGCCTGGCCTAGGCAACTTAGTGAGACTCAGTCTCAAAAAAGGGGGCTAAGGGCTGATGAGATAACTCAGGAGACTAAGCGCCTGCATAGGCAAGTGCAGGGACTGGGGTTTGATCCCTGGTACCACATAGTGCACCAGCCCTGCCCTCGGGCATGCTGAGTCAGCCACAAGGTGGGGGTGTGTGTGGCAGTGCACATCTGTAATCCCAGAGCTGGGGAGGCTGAGAATCAGATCACTACGAGTCCAAGCTGCATAGTGAGAGGCTGTACCAAATACATTAAAAAAAGGAGGGGGGAGGGGTGCAGCTAGGGATGAAGCTCAGTGGGAAGGTCCTGGGTCCAACCCTGAGTACTCCATAGATAGTCAAATAAGACATTATCTCCGCCCCCCCAAGAAAAGGGAAGGAAATCCTGTAATATTCTAGAACACGGATGAACCCTGAGGCCTTGAGGACGTGATGCTCAGTGAAATAAGCCCATCACAAAGTGACAGGTGCTATATATAGGATCCCATTTCCATGAGGTGCTCAAAATCAGGGCTGAGAGCCGCAGAGAGGTGGAGGAGAACCTGGAATTATTGGTTTAAAGGGTTTAGAGTTCCAGTTTTACAAGATGAAAAGCGTTCTGGAGATGGAAGATTGCATGAGAACATGAACGTGATTGACGCCAAACTGTACACCCCCGCTGGTTAAGGCAGCACATGGGTCATGTGCATTTTACCACAATAAAAAATTTAATGGTCTGGTGTCTATTCTTCAGCAGATAACAAGGAAAAGAGTGGTTATAAAGGATAGGAGATAACAGGTGAGAGACTATCAACGAGGACCACACGTGGGCCTGTGAGGATCTCAGTTCAGGCAAACCAGGTGCAGAAAGATAGTAGCGAGGCATCTGGGGAATCTGAATGGATGCTGATAACACCAAAGAATTATTGGTGCTGCATGTGGAGGCACACACCCGTACTCCCAGCAGTCTAGGAGGCTGGGGCAGGAGGATTACAAGTTCAAATCCACTCCAGGTAATTTAGTGACTTAACAACACTGTCTCAGAATAAATGGAAAGGGCTGGGAATATAGCTTAGTGTAGAGGCCCTGGGTTCAATTCCCGGTACTAGGAAAAAAAAAGTCATAACTTTTCAGGTGAGAGCGACACAGGGCAGGTAACTCAGAGGCTGTCTCTTGGAGACAGTACACGCTTAGCAGTCACAGATGAAATGGTTTGATGGCTGAGATTGACTTAAAGTCAGCCAGAGGGGCAGCAGGAGCAGAAGAGATCGTGCCGCAGGCTGCAGCTACCTTCTGAGGGCAGTGAAGGCACCGGGCATTGTTAGTGTTCTCTTCAGCTAATTTGTGTATATTTTTAGGTTTCCATAGGAAGGGATGTAGGCAAGCGAGGCACCGCCTCGCCGGTGGCACTGCAGAGTCTCCTTCTGGCCCGCCTGCTCCCTCAGTGACTTAAGATGCCTCTAGGCCCAGTAACTTGTAAAGTTGTAACAATTTGGCTTTTCAGTCTCCCCTGCCAGCCATGTGGCACTTGGGGTCCAGTGTCACTACAGACAGGTCCTCCTTGCAAAGAGGCGTTCTGCTGCTCAGCACCACTCTGGCAGGAATGAGTTTCTTTCCTCACCAGTGACGTCTAACAGTAGCTACCACTTGCACTGCTTCCAGCGTGCTGAGAATGTTCCTGAATGAATGCGACTCACAGCCATCACACAAGTACCATTCTTGTCCTGTTTCTACAGATGAGGAAACTGAGGCCCAGGGGGCTAAGCCACTTGCCCATGATTGCACAGCAGGTTAGTGGCTGAGCTGGACAGCAAGGCCAAGCTGACTGGAGGCAGATCCACACTAACGGACAAGGCATGGGAATGAAGCTTGGGGCATATTCGATGCTCAGCAAATGCTAGCTTGTCAGACTGTTATGGCCCAGCGTTTACTGCAAGCCAGATTTGGTTTAGTACATGATGGTACAGGCGGAGGGCCCAACATTTTGGGGGTCTGGGAGAAAAATCTCACACTAAAAGCAATGGTGCACAGTGCCAGGAGCCCTGATCTCAGGGATGGAGAAACTGAGGCAGGCAGGTGAAACATTCACTGCTCTGCTGCTCAGGGAGGCAGCGGGTTTGTGCGTTTCTCAGATGCACAGGCAGAGGCTGGTCTGCTCATATATAGGTGAGGGTGGAGGTGAGCAAGCCTTCTGGGTAAAGGGGCAGCACAACCAGGCAGGGCACTGGAGGGGGTGGCTGCCGGTGACCCTGTGCCACCTCAACCCCACAGTTCATGCACATGGAGGAATCCTGTGGCCAGCAAATGATGTCTCGCCCCCAGGGCTCTTGGCTCAGCTGCCCCTCCTCCAGTTCTCTGTCCTTCTGGCCCAGCAGATGCCGCCCTGTGGGCTCACAGGAAAGGCATATTGAGTCAGGCAGAGCATGCCTCTTTCTTGCTGATGCGATTAGGCCTGAGAGGAACCACCTCCTACATCTGCCACTACTCAGAGCCAGGTCCCTGGGCAGGCACCTCCTGGAATAGGCAGCTTCCTACCAGCTCTGCCCTGTGGCTCCACCTGCCCCCGCCCATCCCCCAAGCCCTGTGGGGTTGCTGCGGTTTAGATCTAAATGTCCCCCTAAAACCTCACGCATTCATAGGGGGGGCTCTTGGACAGTGACTGGATCACATAGGTGGTACATGGATCACTGAATGAATCTATTGATGAGTAGCTAAATGTGCTGTTGGGGGTGTGGCTTGATTAGAGGGAGTGGGTCACTAGGAGGTGACCTGAGGGTGTGCTCTTCTCCTCACTCCTCCTCCCCTCCTCTCTCTTGACTGTTCTGACATGAGCAGCTCTCCTTAACCATGCCCCTCCACTACGCTGCAGACCCATCTACCATGCCAGTTCTGCCTTGGAGCAGGCTGACCATGGACTGAACCTACCAAATCTACGAGCTCAAATAAACTTCTCTTCCTTTATCAAGGCACAAACCTGGGTTCAACAGACCCACTCTTTACTTTTCTAACATAAGATTACAGTAGCTGGCTGTGTGTCTCAGTACCTTTCCTGAGTGATGCAGGAAGCAATCTATGTGTTTACACACTCTGTATGACAAATGGCAAGGAGTGTGCATATGTGCAAAAGTGTCAAAATGGGATTTAGATCCAAGTTTATGCTTCATCTAACTGGTTTGTGTATGTTTACCCAAGCATCGCAGAGGGTCCAACAGAACCATGCCACTCTAGGATATGTATATGTATATGTATACATATATATATATATTTTTTTTCTTTTTCTTTTTCAGGTAGAAGTAGCCCAACTCAGTACAATGC
>PVKN010027331.1:0-13557 GCA_004027915.1 Capromys pilorides | reverse complement strand
TTTGGTGTATGTAATAGCATGTATGTGTGGTTGTGTGTTGTGTGGTTGTGTGTTGTGTGGTTGTGTATGAGGGGGTGTGGTGTATACTGTGGGGTGTATGCAGTGTTTGGTTGTGCAGGGGCGTGGTGTGTATTATGTGTGTTGTCCGCGGGTGTGTGCACACACACACTTTGTTTTGGGTGGCAAGGTCCCGAGCACAGAAGATTCTGGAACTTCGGTGGTGCTGAGTCGTGAGTTCATTTGTTTTCAGCTCTCTTCCTCCCTGGCCCCACCCCACCTCACCCACAAACACTGGGCAAAAGGCCAGACACTTAACGTCACCGGTGCCCTGAAGTCTAAGAACGTTAGAAAGAAAGGTCAGACTGACACATACAACAATAATGGGGGGCAGGGGAGAGGGCTGGAGGAGACCCTTATATTACTCAAAAATACTAATATAAAAGACAAAGAAAAGAATTACAAGTATTTCAGGTTGCAAGAAGGCAGAGGTCAACAGACGCTAAGACATTAATAGGTAAAGAAAAGCCATACAGATATACAGATGTTCTTTATAGTCCTATATTTGTAATATCTTGGGTACAATTAAACTTATTTTCAAAAAAAAAATCTTGAAAGCTGAGGACTTATTCTCCTGCATAAGAAATGATCTTTTTAAATAATCGTAATATTTGAAAGGACATTTTTTTGAAAGATGATATGAAAATATCAAATAAATATATGCCACATGAACAATAAAAGATTCACGTAGTTGCAACATGGGAGTACAGAACTTATGACTCAGGACTCTTCGTGATTAAAAATTCCAAGCACACACGCCCCATATTTCAAAAGTCATTGTTCGCAGTAGTAAAATGAAGCATTCTCATTTGCATCCAAGATAGATCCGCAAAACATGCGGTGCAGGACTCCTGAGCGTTTCCAGAAATTCCCCAGACACGGGGCTCACCGGAAGTTTCCAGATGGCATGCCCCCCCCCATGTTTTCCCAGGACTGAAAAGTTTCTGACGTGCGTGGGAGCCGAGTGATCTCTTGTGCCATTAGATAACATGGAAGCAGCTGAATAATGGCTCTGACTGTACACACACACACACACACACACACACACACACACGCACTCTCAGTAGGCTATTCATTGGCATCTGCTGCTCTTAGAATCAACTGCAAATGCCCACAGGCTGCACTTCCTCGGGCTCTAGCTCTCCCGGGGCAGCCTCCTGCCTGGACCGGTGTCCTCAGCTTTCTTTGCATTATTTTTCTTCTCACTTAGCACGATTTGACTGTACACATCGGTAAGCACGCACACAGTTTATAGTTGGTAATTCTACCATGTGTGTCTAAATGAGTATTTCTGATTATTATTCTAATTGCTCCTTCTGAGCCTCTGAAAAACTCCCTGAGGGTCCGGAATTTACATATTTTTATCACCACCAGATCAGAGCACCTTGAGCCAAGCCAGAAACAAAGTAGATGTTCTATATGTCTCTCTGTGTCTCTGTCTCTGGGTCTCTCTGTCTTTGTGTGTCTCTCTGTCTCTGTCTCTCTGTCTCTGTCTCTGGGTCTCTGTCTCTCTGTCTCTATCTCTCTGTCTCTGTCTCTATCTCTATCTCTGTCTCTCTGCCTCTGCCTCTATTTTTCTGTCTCTGTCTCTCTCTGTCTCTGTGTGTCTCTGTCTCTGTCTCTCTGTCTGTCTCTATTTCTCTGTCTCTGTCTCTCTGTCTCTGTGTGTCTCTGTCTCTCTGTCTCTGTCTCTCTGACTCGGTCTGTGTGTCATTCTCTCCATCTCTGTCTCTCTCTGTCCCTTTCTCCCTCCCTCCCTCCCTTTCTCTCTATATATATTTCTTCAGTCACCAAACAAATGAGCCACACCCAATACACAGCTAGTATTCCATGAATGAACGTTGAGAAGCAGAGCAGAGATGGAAACCACCTGAGGTCAAAGCACAGTGTAAATCTGCAGGGGCCCGGCCAGTGTGCTCCTGGCACAGAGACAGAAACGTAGATCAGGGAAACATCCAGAAACACGCCCATATGGACACAGCTACTGATTTCATGAAAAGGTGCCAAGTCAACCCAATAATAATATTTGAAAGGTCACCGGGGTCTTTTCAACAAATGACAGTGGAATGCTTAGACAACCATATGCAAAAATAATGAGACTGAATCCATAAAGTATTAACTTGAAATGGACCATAGAGCTAAAGAGACATCAATGGGAAAGATACATTTGTCAAACTCTTAGGAGAAACCATGGGAGAAAATTCTTCTAATCTGTATTAGACAAATAATTTTTATAATGCAAGACTCTTTTCAATCACAAAAATGGATATATTAATCTGCAGAGAAAATGCTTAAAAATCTTTTCATCTTCAAAAAGCACTATTAAGAAAATGAAAAGGCAAGCCACAGATCAGTAAAATACTTGCAAAGTAGACAGATAGCTAGATAGATAGACAGACTTTATATGAAATACCTGTAAAGAATTCCATACTATACAATTAGAAGACAGTCTTTTTAAGTAAGCAATATACTTGAACAGACACTGTTTTGAAAAGAGATATTAAAATATCAAATAGGCATAAGTATTATCACTACTTATTAGGGAAGTGCAAATTAAAACCTATGATGAGATTTTACCATTCATACACTAAAATAGCTTGGGTGTCAAAGATGAGTAGCACCAGCTGTTGTGAGGGTGACAATCAAAGTTGTCAACAGTGCCAGCGGCTGCAGCTACTTGGGCACCCCTCCAAAGGTGAAAAGCACACTTCGCTTAAGGCCCAGCAATTCTACTGTTAGGCCTGACCCAGGAAACATAAAGACATATGTCCCCTGAAAAACGCATACTGGAACATCTCGAGAAGATTTATTCATTGCCAACAACTGGCAAGAGTCCAAATGTCCCTTAACCAGCAAATGACTCGACAAATTATAGCACATCTCTATAATAGACTTGTTTTATGTATATAGTACAGGGTCTCCAGGGTCTCGCTACACAGATTGGGTTTGTAGTGATCCTCCTGTTTTCAGGCTCCCGAGCACTAGGCTTACAGGCATGCACCACCATGCCTAGTCTCAATCGTCATCTCAGAGTGCCCTGGGGGGCAGGGCTGGCACAGCAGGGGGGATCAAACCCCAGTCCCTGCATCTGCCAAGGCAGGTGCTTTAATCCGCTGAGCTACCTGGCCAGCACTCTATCGTAGACTATTGCCCAGGAAGATCAGGGAAGGAATTAGGAATATTTAAGAACGTGGCGGACCGGCGAGATGGTTCAGTGGTCTAAAGCGCCTGCTTAGGAGGGTTCAGGCAACTGCGGGGACTGCAGTTCGATCCCCGGCACCACATGCTGCGCCAGCGCCACCACCAGGGCAGGCTGAGCCAGCCACAAAATGAATAAATAAAGAAACAACCAAACACAACAAGCAAACAAATAAATAAATAAATAAAATTTAAAAAAAAAAAAAAAAAAAGAACGTGGCAAGTCTCAGGAACATTCTGCCCCAAGAAAGAAGAGTGTGATTCCGTGTATATGACATCCTACGAAAAGCAAGATGATAATGACAGAAAACAAATCAGCAACTGCCGTGGTTGTCAAGACGGCTGAAGGCCCAGTGCTCATTAAGGCAAGCCTCGGCCCCGGGGTGCAGAGCGCGGCACCCGATATACCTCAGTGAAACGCACGCATGGCGGACGACGGAGTACAGTTCTGTCAAATACGATGCGCCCGAGCTCTCCTCCTCCAGAGAGCCCCCCAGCCGTGCAGCAGCTGCCACCAGCACCGCTGACTGTCCTGCCAAGCAGCTGGACGACCTCGACCTCCCAGACAGCATCAAAGTGATGACTAACATCGATGCCCTGGTGAGATCACTTACCTCCTGCGTGAAACGGAACCGGAAGCGACCCCGCCTCTCGGGCTTATCTCAGGCAGGGCGACAGTACAACCAAGTGCTGCTTGGTTGACGCTCAGTGGATATTGGCATGTTGTGTGTTGATGACAAGCTGGGCCTTTATGCGTGTACCAGGCGGTGTGAAGTTCTTTAGAGACACTGTTTCATGTCTTCTTACATGCTTTTTGTTACAGACAAGAAGCTGAGGGCCAGAGAGGTGGGAGGACTGAAAGTCACACCACTGATAAATGATTATATATCGAGATTCCAATCCAGACCTGCCTGACAGCTACTGGAATCTCTTGTTTCCTTCTCTTATTTCTGACTGGCTAGAGAGTCACTTCCTGTCTCCATTAGATCCTTCAGAGGCCCTTCTGCTCCCTGAGTCCTCCACCCCTCTATGGCACACCCTGTGCTGCGTTAGCCAGAATAGCATGAGATGCACCCATGGCCATGAGGCCTTTGCCGTCGACATTCTGTCTCCTGTTGCTCTTCACCGCATTTCCCTTGCTCTGATACTGCAGAGTTAATATTTTGTGGATTGTCAACACACACCACACACACACACACACACAGACCTGTGCATACAATGCAAACACTCTGCAGTAGCCAATCTAGATCGTTGGGTAGGAGGGGCTGTCTACCACGACATCCCGAGGATCCAGACCGCACACACACAGGTGGTGTAGTCACACAAGTGGTGTGGTCACACAAGTGCTGTAGTCACGCCAGTAGCATAGTCAGAACATGTGAGAAGGAGCTTGCATGGCCATCGCCCAACACCGGCATTTTTATAGACAGGGAAACCAGCAGAACATACGCACCCCCAGCTCACACAGCAGGGTGGGGTGAAGCAACGGAGCAAGCCTTGCCTGCCCCTGGCTCCCCAC
The DNA here is from genome assembly GCA_004027915.1 of Capromys pilorides. Classification (NCBI taxonomy): domain Eukaryota; kingdom Metazoa; phylum Chordata; class Mammalia; order Rodentia; family Capromyidae; genus Capromys; species Capromys pilorides. The sequence continues at coordinate 8,783 of PVKN010027331.1, read as the reverse complement.
CAAGTAGGAGATGGCCTCCGTGCCATGTCCCCCTTCTGGTTCAGGCCTAAAGGAGCAGAGGCACAAGACTGAGCCTAATCCCCCAAGGCTCACTTTGTACTACTTTAGCATCCCACAGTGAGGCTGGCATCAAGGGCCCAGGGGCATTTGGCCTGGGCCTCCACTTGGCCTTCTGGTGTCATCACCAGAAAAATCACAGGCGATCAGCAGGGTGCAGTGAGATGATGACAGTGCCCGTGTGTCCTGAGCCCACACCCATCTAGAGGACGTTCTAGGATGACAGGTTTTATAAATCCTATAGCTCTCCATTCCCTACAACATTGCTGCAGTGGTCAGCAGTGTGTGTGTGTGTGCATTGTGGGTGCATGTGTGTGTGTGCATATGTGTACACGTGTGTGGCAGAGGGTCCCAGCCCTTATTTGGTTCAATGGAAAGCACTCCCTAATTTTGGGTGTTTGGCATCTTTTCCTGCATATCCCCGGAGCTACCTGGTGGAACGGCTGTGGCCTCACTTCTTCCAGCTCCTGCGCAGTTCTGGGCCCTGCACCGCTTTGCTGTCCCTAGTCCCAGACATGGGTCCCCACTGTCTCCACTCCCTGGGGCACACAGGTCCCTGGAGCGCTGGATAAACAGGACGGTCTCCGCCACTGCACAAGCTCAGACAGGACTCGGTCATTATGCAATGGGCTTAGTTTCCTTTTGCCCCTTTAGATAGCTGGGCCCCACCCCTGACTGCACGCTGCTGCGTGGGTGACTCGGCAGGAGGCGTCTCGGCAAGAAAAACAAGTCAGAGGCTCAGACTCGTGATGGTGAAATCCTCACTCCAGGGGCAGCCCAGGAAATGGGTATCAGGTCCGACCTGAGCCGTCAGACTAGGTGACCACGTGCCATGTGCCGGAGCGTGAGGCTGAGGCTGCTGAAGGGCAGCTATTTGGGCCTGTGTGTTTGTCATAAACTCAAACTATGGGTGCAGAGCCATGACAGGTGGAGAGAAGACCTATTGACTCACTGGTGACTCAGCATGAGTCTGTACTTCTGTTACACACAATGATTATTAAAGACTTTTTAATCCATCGCAGAGATCAACATTTGTCACACTGGGGGCTGGGAGGATAGCTCAGCGATCTAAACTCCTACCTAGCAAGCATAAGGACCGGGTTCGATCCCAGCTACTACAAGCCAGCCTAGAACCCCCAGGCACACCATAACCTGGCATGGTGGCACACACCTGTAATCCCAGCACTGGGGAGGCTGAGACAGGAGGATCAATATGCAATATGAGTCCAAGCTGCATACTGAGACCCTGTACCAAATCAATAAAAGACCTTTTAAAAATTTCAGAAAATTTGTCACAGTGGTGGGTCCCAATTTATGCCATCAGTGGCTACTGGGTTGCAGCTGGAATCCCTGGAAGAGACGGCGTGCAATGAAAGCGCACAAACGCAAGCCCAAATCTGCCTGCAGGTGGATCGGCCTGAGCTCTGGTTCTCGGAGTTGTGCGTCTTCTCTCCCCTGAATAGTCTGACTACAACTCAAAGGAGGCATCCAGCTTGGGTCCAGAGCTAGAGTCCAGATCCCAAGAAACGGGAGTTCTGAGTTCCAGGAACTCAATCCAGCCTCAGCATAAATCCAAGAATGCATCACCTGACCCAGCTGAGAAGCTGAACGGACCACTCACCTCAGCACAGGTCGCCTCGGGGTAGGCGGGAGAAAGTCCTTTTCTGCTTCTGGGCCCTCCCAGGCTCCATGGCACCACTCTACGAAGGGTGTGCTTCCGTGGTGTGCTTGCCACAGCTGTCACCTGCAGCTTCAGGTCCAGATGCTCTTCATAGCTGGTGAGTCCAAAACACACCACACACACACACACACACACACACACACACACACACACTTTTTCCCAGGAACTAACAGAAGTCACAGGCAAAAACCTCACTGGGCCAGGAAGTCCCTGTCCCTTGCTGGCCTTCCTGGGCACGTCCAGCCATTCCTCACTACCAACCACGCTGCCACGGCAATTCCTTTCAGGCCCCCCTCGGCAGGGGCTCCCTGGAACAGTTACTGTGGAACATGGAGGGACTGTTGTCCTTAAACACTAGTAGCGATAGCTGCCTCTTGTTGAGATGCCATAGGGTAATTTGAAGCCGGTGTCGTACACCAGGGGGCAAGAGGGGTCTCTTTCATCAGAGGCACAGGTTTGGCTTCCAGCTCAGGGGGTGGCAGCAGTGGCAGAATTGGTAGCCTCGCTGGCAGCATCGGGGACACTGTTAGGTCTCTCTCCGCTACCATGCTAAGACCTGCAGAACTGTAGGTGCAGGGGGTTGAGGGTGCAGCCCCTCCACTGCGCTGAGGAGGCTGGGAGCGGAAAACTCAAGTAAAGGAACTGTGCGCTTGGAGACCTACACGGCGTCCCACTGTCACCACCACCTGCCCTCCTCTGGTGGGCGGAGCAAGTCCCTGCCCCTTCTCCTCGGTCCTGGAGGAGGCCACTGTGCTGCACAGAGAAACCTCAGCCAGGAAAGGAAAGTCACGGGGACCCCCAAACTCCGGGCACGAGAGCCGCGTCTCAATGAACTACAGGCCGTGGATTTCAAGCCTTGAGAAAAATCTTCACGTGCTTCTACAGTTCCACCCTTAAATGTGTCCCACAAGCCCAGTTTCCCCGAGGTCCAAGGCAGCTCTGCTAGGGCTGATGACATAGACGTCCTCCAGGTCCCTGGGCTGTGCTCCCGGAGGGCACTGTGGCCCCTCACCCTCTCTGTTTCCTGGTCCTGAGGGGGCACTTTTTGTTCCACCAGGATTATTGCCCCTCCACAGCCATGGGGCCGGTTGACCCTAGACTGCACCCTCCAACACCATGGGGAAAATAGCCCTCTTCTTTCCACTATCTTAGGTATTTTGTTAGAGTGTTGGCAAACCGGGTGATACACATGGGCTAATACGGCAGAGTGAGCAAAATGCTTTGGTGCTTAACAATACAAAGAAACAATTGCCTACAGCTTCCTGGTTTTATTCCTGCTCTCAACCTTTTTCATTTAGCCTTAAATTTTCTTTCTTTCTTTCTTCCCACTCTGGGGGCACCAGGGATAGAACTCAGGACCTTACACTTGCCAGGCGAGCATTTATTGAACTGAGCTACCTCTCCAGCCAGCCTTAAATTTCCTTTAAATAATACACAAAATGGTTTTTTGAAACAGCATGAGACACATCGCAAGATCATACTCTTTTTTTTAAAAAAAAAAGCCTACAAAAAATCAGAATATCACTTTGGAGAGGGTTTTCATCCCAACCAGGTCCGAAGCTCTTCCTGTTCTAAGGTGGCTGAAGGCTGCACACCTGGCTTCACTCTGATAACCAAGTTCTAACTGCCCTCAGCGAATGGGGTTACAAACGGCCGGGAAGTTGGAAGTACAACTCGGCTCAGCTAGAAGGACCCGAGCGTTTCCTCCTCGCATTTCCTCCGAACCTGCCTGGGAGTGTCCCGCGAAAGCCTATCACAAACAGGCCTGCAGTCATCAGGCCTAAACAATCAGATCAATGGAGAACACGTCTATTTCCGGAATTAGATTCTGGAGATAGCAAATACAGGAAAAGGCCAGGGAGAAGGTGGGCCAGCCCAGTCCTGCCATGTCTGCGTGTGTAGATGTCACTCTTCCTTAGATTTCATTCCTCAGGGACTCGTTGTTACTAACAATGGTCCTTTTAAGCCACGGAACACCGAATAACTAACGTTTTCTTCTAGTCTGCCCGTGAGAACTACCTCCATATATTCCTAAGTATTTCCGTATGCAATGCGCTTGGAAAGGATATTGTTTCAAGCCTGGACAAAGCTCCTACTGTACCTTAGGGCTGCCGCTCCAGTTATTTTAGGCAAGAAAGGGGAATTTCCACCGCTCCCTGCAGTCAGCTTTGAGGACTCAGCTCTGAGTAACCACTTCCCCGTACTCTGTCAGAGCCCAAGTTATTTAACAGAGGAGGAAAAGAAAAGAAAAGAAACCCTTGATAGTGCCCATAAAACCCCAGGCAAACAAGCCAGTTTATGTCAGTTTGTTTATTCAGGAGCCAGCAGTGACTTCACCAGCAGAGACGCTGCTGCTGGAGACTTAGATTTTAAAAGGAAAGACTGCAACAGGCCAATCCCTGGGCAGAATGCAACACCAGCCATCTTTCTTGTCACTGTCTATGATAGTATTTCTCATTGTCACAAACACACCATGTGCTAAGCACTGGCCTATCCCCAAACCATTACTGCTGGTTATGATACTGTATTTAAATGTTTTTAAAGAGGCAGTTCATGTAGACTAAACACCTGATAATATGCTCAGCAGCAGATACAGCCACTTCTAAAGCCACGCAGAAATGACCACTGAGACATGGTTAAATTTTTGTTCTTGTTTCAAAATCCTGTACTATAGGTGCTCTTGCTTGTTACTGTTTTTCTATCTTTGTTTCTGCTATTTTTACTCTTTAAAATAAAATTTTAAATATAAAGAACAAAGAGGGGCTGGGGAGATACCTCCATGGCACAAGTGCTTGCCTGGCAAGTGCAAGGTCATGAGTTCGAACCCCAGTTCCACAAAAAAAAAAAGAATCTACCCTGAGGGGACTTAAACCTCCACACAGGCTCTACCTCCATCCATTCAACTGCCATTTGATGATCATCTTAATTTATGAGCTATCTTTTAATGTTTATGCAGGCAGAAGCATACTATATATGCATTTTCCCTTTTCAACTCGTAAAGCAACACCTAATTAAGACTATTTTTATTTGATGTGCTCTAATAGCTATTTCAGATCTGTACATACAGAAGTCTTCATATGTGTTTTTAATAGCTTTATATTATTCCAATGATTGTTTAACCCAGGATCTTTTCTATTGTATTGAAAAAAGGTGAGGGGGGGGGATGACCACTGAGAGACACTGCCTAGGCTAAGCTCTTTCTCAAACAAAGCAAATAGCACCCCAAGAAAGCAGGTAAGCAAAGTTAGCATGTGTTGAACTTGAACTCAATCCAGGGGCAGGTGGTAGGTTAAATATCCGGTGAGCACCAGCTCCAATCCTCAAAAGACCCTGATTAGGAAAACTTGTCAGCCCCGCTCACAGACGAGAGAACCAGGGCCGAGTAGCTCTTAAGTCACTGGCTCGAGGTCATGAGGATGCCATTCAGCCACTGCCCCCCAGAGGTCAGGATCTAGGCCGATGTCACTGTGACGCGACTGGGGTCTGCGCCCCGCACAGGGTGGGATGCCCGTGATGCCGACTTGATCGATGCCTCTGGGCACTGGAAACACACGCAGGGCACCGGGAAGCAGCCGCTTCCGGTCTCTGCAGAGTGACAACCCTGCTGTCCTGGCTTCGAAGTCTTCCCCAGCCCGTTCAACCTCTAAGACAGACTGTCAGTCGCCAGAGTGACAGGTGAGGACTTAGTCACCCGGCCCCACCTTCCTCCGGTCTACAAACCAGCCGTGCATTAAGTGAGGAATGGTTTGTGAAACAGAAACCAGGGTTCACTCTGTGGTGCTGAGAATCAAACCAGGATTGGGTGGGCCAGATAGCTCAGCGGACTAAAGCGCCTGCTTAGGCAGAGCTCAGGGACCAGGGTTCGATTCCCCGCCTGCATGTCGACCCCACCCCCTGCAACACGCTGAGAGACAGAGATTGATTCTGGGTGTGGTGGCGCGCGCCTGTAATCCCAGCACAGGGAAGGCTGGAAACAGGGGAATCCCTATGAGTCTGATCTGTCCACGGCCACGAAATCTGGTGCCCCCTGAGTGTAATTAGCTTGCCTGGGGGTAACGCAGCGACCGAGCACGCAGATGGCTTGTGAACCGCTTCCCTTAGACCCTGTCTCTCCTGTGCCAGCTCTAGCTCTTTCCTCTGTGTGCCTGCCTGTTTTTATAAATAAAGTTTGACTCACAGCCACGCCCACCCTTTTTGTGTACCAGAAATTGAACTCAGGACCTTGCACTTGCCAGGCAGGCGCTCAAGCCCCTGAGCTATCTACCCGGCGCTCCCACACCCATGTTTAACCACCAGTCTCAATTTCCAGTCTAGAGCACCAACAGAGGCAGAACTGAGAGGCCAGCAAAGCCAAACAAACTTTGCATCAGTCCCTTCATAGAGAAAAATCAATGAACTCACGCCCCTTCGGGGCTGTATCAGCCGGCAGCAGCAACTTGCTGGACTGAACTTTTCTTGACTTTCTTTGGCCTCCCGAAAAAGGGAAAATGTGAATTTTCTTCTAAACAGTTTCTCCCCTCAGCGGAGGTCTGCTGCGGTGAACACCAGCCACTTGCTTCCCCTCCAAGCATGGGAGTCGTGCTGGGTTTTCTCAGTACTGGGGTTCGAACCAGGGCCTCGTTCATGCCAGGCAAGCTCTCTACCCCTGAGCAACACCTCCAGCCCTTTTTATTTCTCATTTGGAGACAACATCTCAGTAAGTCACCCAAGCCGGCCTCAAACTTGAGGTCCTGCAGCTGTCTGCTGCACTTCCAGGCTCAGTGGCCTCAGCTCGCGGGCTTCCGTCACGCTGTGCAGCACAGACACGGAAGGGTCAGGAAAAGTTTGTCTGAAAAACGAAGCTTAGGGCAGTAAAAGTCACACTACGCGCAGCATAGCTGGAGGCTGCGGCCTCTGCGGCGCTCCCGGAGCCTCGCGGGGACAGGGGACAGGACAGGACCTCCTTGTCTGGGGAAGAACACAAGCTATCTGGCCTGGACGGCTCCGCCCCACCGCTGGGGGCGGGAGCTCCTGGGAGACCCGCGGTGAGCAGCTGTGGGGTTCGCCACGTGGGCGAAGCCGCGGATATCACGCAGGGCGGCCGCAGAGGTCCGAGCTGCAGCTAAAGTGACACTGTGTAGAGTTTTGCAAAAAAAGGAAAATCAATTTTCTTCTGTTCCTGAAAACCCTAAATAGCAGTTATGTTGCAAATGCAGAATTTAGAACAGCAGTTTGCTGAAACAAACTGGGAATGGGAACAAATTGGTACTGGGAATTGAACTCAGGATGTTGTGCTTTCCTGGCAGGCACTGTGCCACTGAGCTATAACCCTGGCCCCAATTTCTTTCTTTCTTTCTTTCTTTTTCTTTCTTTTTTTGTGGGACCAGGGTTCAAACTCACGACCTTGCACTTGCCAGGCAGGCACTTGTGCCACGGAGCTATCTCCCCAGGCCCTCTTTCTTTCTTTCTTCCTTTCTTTCCTTTTTTCTTTCTTTCTTTCTTCCTTCCTTCCTTCCTTCCTCTCTCGCTCTCTCTTTTTCTTTCAGTTCCAAGGATCAAACTCATGACCTTACATTTGCCAGGCAGTAAAACTACTCGTATAATATTGCAACAGGCTGCTTATCATTTTGGAATTGTCAAAACCCAGGAAACAGTGTGGACTCGCAGATGAGAGGTCTAATGGGTTAGTATTGGCTCAGCTGGGCACAGTGGCGCACGCCCAGCATCCCAGCACTCTGGAGGCAAAGGCAGGAGGATCACTGTGAATTTGAGGCCGGCCTGGTTGACCCGGTGAGTTCAAGGCCAGCCTGAACCCCTCAGCGAGACTGTGTATCAGGCAAAACACAACACAAAGTGACTCGCCGAGAGTGTGAGGCACACAGCACAAGACGCAAGAGCCTCTAACAGGGAAAACCAACGTGGGGTGGAGGATAAGGAAGAAAATGCATGAAGTACGGCCTGGTGGCGCACGCCTGTGATCCCAGCACTCAGGAGGCCGAGGCAGGAGGATCTTTGTGAGTTCCGGCCCAGCCTGGGCCACAGGGTGAGCTCAAGGCCAGCCTGAATTGCATATGAGACCCTGTCTCAAAAAGACAAAGACAAAGACAATCACAAGTTTGAGAGTAGCCTGGGTAACTTCGCAAGATCCTGCCTAAAAATTAAAAGGACTGGGATTGTAATTCAGTGTTAGCATCTTTGTCTAATACATTTGAGATCCTGAGCTTGATCCTAAACATCACAGAATCACACAACAAAAAAATAATGAGACCCTAAGGATGTCCATCTTGGTGTTATTTTAAACAATGAGGGAAAAGATGGTTTTCCTCAAAAGGAATGGCTAACAAGCAATCTTTCTGAAACAGTGTCCTATAGGCATAGGAAGTGGGTGCGTGAAGAGCTGAGAATGTGAAACTTTCTTGCAGCCATGTTCAGTACAAATCCACGGAATAATGCCAGATTGGTAAGCCGCTTGCGTTCACCTCTGTCTACGTATGCCACGTCCTTTATCCACGCATCGGAAACAGCTGCCTTTGTATTGTCCCATGCGGTGCTATCTGTACACAACCTAGGCAGTGGCCTCCTCATCACGGCCTTCCTGACGTTTGGGGCGCACAGCCCCCTGCCCTGCCCGCAACACTGTGCGTTCAGCCTACTCACCACATGCCAGCAGCACCTGGCTCCAGCTGTGAGAATCTGAATGCTTCCAGGTATTGCCAGCTGTGCCTCAAGGAACAAAGTTAACTCTGTTGAAGACGGGGCGTGGTGGCGTGTGCCTGCAATCCCAGCACTTGGGAGGCTGAAAACAGGAGAATCACGACGAGTCCCATCCGTGTAGTCAGACCCTGTAGACCCTGTGCTAAATACATAAAAAAAATTAGCCCAGCTCTTTGCTGCACCTCCCACAAGAATGAAGACCTAGCAGTCAGACTGTGGATGTTCCAGAAAACGTCGACATCCCTCTGGAAGGACGCAGTTATTGCAAAGGGCCCCAGAGGAACTCTACAGAAGGACTTCAGCCACATCAGGGTGGAACTCAGTCTCCTTGGGAAGAAAAAGAAGAGGCTCG
>PVKN010027330.1:0-13557 GCA_004027915.1 Capromys pilorides | reverse complement strand
CGCCCTCCTGACGCAACCTCCTGTCACCACAGTCGGAGTTCTACTGCCCATTTCTGTAGTAAAAAACACATAACCTCTCATGTGCAGCAGAATCACCTCAGGTTCTTACTATCTTTCAGGGTGCTGAGCTCTGCTGCAGAAGTTATGATTCAACAGGCCTAGCAGTACGGGGCTCCAAATGTGCTTTACCAAGTAAAGCAGATGCCAAGGGCCAAGGACCAAAGTTTTGAGAACCAGGGATATAATACTGTGTGACTCTGGGCTTCCATCACAGCACACAGAGGCCTTCATTTGTCCCCGTGCACACGAGGCAGGAGGCCTGTAGAGCAGACTGCTCCCTGAGCCTCTGCTCTGTCCCTCAATATCCAGTCAGATTTCGATGACAGCAGATGGCGCATCTAAGCCCAGGTTACTATTTCCTCAAATGGAAGCTACTTCTTCTGTTCCCAAAGCCTAGACTTTGGTGTGACTGAAACAGAACTTATGAGAGGAAGCCATGAAGGCTTGCAGTAATACTGAAGAACCCTTTTGTTGGGCTCTGGGGAAAGCCCCATCTAAGGGATCTAAGGGCTTCTATGAGAGACAGGCTCTGCACAGTCTCCTGAAAACCAGGTAGCTGAAGTCCTGGCAGAAGCTTCCATTACCTTGAGGGACTCATACTCCAGTTCTGCACCTCTGATCTGTGGTCTTTCTTCTTCCTGGGGAAAGAATAAAGCAAGAACTTTACATTTTGCCACATTTAAAAAAAAATTTATTTATTTATGTTATAGCCGGCTCAGCCTGCCCTGGGGCTGGGGCTGGTGCAAACTGTGGTGCCAGGGATTGAACTGTGGTCCCTGTGGTTGCCTAAGCTTGCCTAAGCAGGTGCTTTAGACTGCTGAGCTATCTTGCTGGCCCGTTTTTGCCACATTTTTACTCTTACAACAGTTACTTGTTCTACAGAAATAATGAAGAAGGTTTAGCCTTTAACCAAGCTACTGCACCAAAGCATGGAGGCGACAGCAAGGGAAGGAGAAGCCCCTCCTGGTCCCCCAGCACGCGGGCGGGGCAGGCATACCTTGGCTCTGCTTCGCAGCACCTGCTCCTCCTTGCGGTCCAGCTCATCCTGCATCACCTGCTTCTCCTGCTCCAGCTCCGTGACCCGCTTCTGCAGCTTGAGGAACAGTGACATGTCCAGAGGCACCTTCTTCTCAACAAGCTCCTAGATCCCAGAAATCACAAGTCAAGGCAAGCCACTGAGGAAAGGGTGGACAGGTAAATCCACAGAGGAGTGTCCACACCTGAAGAGAGTGAATATAGATGCACACTTCCCCTTAGTAACAACGGGAGAAACGCATATTAACCACGGAGATACTGCTCCTCCCTTAGGAGGCTGGCAAAGACTAATGCCCATGTTATCAGCAGTGACTACGACACTGGTGGACACAAAAATAAACCTCTGAAAAGGGCAATTTAGCTGTTTCATTAAAATTTAAATGCATCCCAGCAAGCTCATAAAAACCAGTGTGTGACTCCCACAATAATACACCAGCTGACAAAAAGTAGATGGAAAGGATATCCAATGGAACAGTTTATAACTGCGAAAGAAGACACACCTGAGTGTCACTTTTTAGACTTATCTTTAAAAGAATTTACCTCTGTCTGAAATAAATTCTGGACAGCCTCTATTTTCCATGAACACGTTAAGGTACAAAAGGGAATCCTCAAAGTAACCACCTCCATCAAAATTCTGCTGAAAACTGAAAGGTGGGCGAGGCTCTTGCTCTGTGGCCAGGCCTGTGCTAGCAGGTGCGACCCCTGCACGCAAGCCCCACGACGATGTGCACTGGCCAGAACACGTGCAGTGAGCACGTACACAGCTGGCCAGTCACCTACAGGTCACATGGTGGAAACGTTCCCTGTGAGCGACAGCATGGCCGTATCCTACTGCTAAGAACAAATGTCTAACGTGTACCTCTGTCCTCGATGGAATATCCTCGGCGTCCGCGAGCTCGGAGCTAAAGGTGTACTCGGACTCATTGCTGCTGTGCGTGGAGTCTGTCCTCTTGTGTCCAGGCTTAGGCACAGTCTGCAAGGCAAGTAACCCAGATGCAAGTAACACAGCTCGGCTCAGCCGGGGACAACTTACAGCACCCTCTTGTCTCGAGTCTAACTTGTGCTGATGCCCAAGTGATGTGTTCCACGCTGTCTCAACCAGGTCCATACAACGGGCAGGACCAGCAGAAAGATAGATACGCAGCATGACAAGAACACAGACACAACCGACCACTGGAGGAACATCATCTGTGATTGTCAGAAGGCTCCCTTTGGGTCTTTAGTGTTGCATGGCCCACCACACATGGGCATCATACTCTGGCCATGCAATGACTTTTGTGTTGTGATCAAACAAAACTCAACAGACAATTCAGAAAATTACTGAAGAGTATGTCTGATTATTGTACTGCATGGTAAGTGGGCACCCATGGTAAAGAGGTGTCCACATTCTGCCACACTTACACACGAAGTTTATGCTGTCTCCGGAGGAAGCAGTGAGAAGAACAGGCAGTAGGCACGAGGCAAGAAGGCTGTTCTAAGAGATCTCGGGCCACTGGGTTGTGCGGGAGGTTAGGTGAGACTTATATGCCATGTGATAGCTACAAAATTCATGCTCAGCAAGCTCCTGTTGAAGAGTGCCGTCAAACAGTTCCCGCGCCAGGCTGGCCCAACTTGCACCTAAAGCATAAGGGAGTGCCAAGCCCAAGGGAAAGGAGGATCACCAAACAAAGGCACAGTCACTCTTCTATGGATGCCTGTCACCTAAACTTTCCAGCAAAAGCCTACAGGGGCGTGGGGTGATGGTTAACAAAGTTACTGTATCATCAAGAAAAAGAGGTGGGTCTACGTAAACACTAGGACAGTGACTTTTAATAAACTTACGTAAAACGGATATGGGCTGGGGATATAACTAGGGTAGAGAACTTGTCTAGCATGCGTAAACGGGTTCCGTGCCCAGCACCCGGCCAAAAGAAAAAAAAAGTTTCTCATTACCCGACATGGATTTATTACTAAACAAAGAACAACTCAGAAGTCTGAAGGGAAGAACACCGCCCCTGGTGCCGGCTCCCCGGGCTGAGAGCAGGGTGCTGAACACGGGGGGCAAACGCTCTCCTGCTGCACCCTGGCCCTGCCACTTGTTACTCAGTGTAACTTCCGGCCCCGGGGCAGTGCATAAACGAAGGGTCTGAGGCAGAGCGCTAGGTAAGACTCCAGCTGGCCGCCTGCCCGTCCCTCTCCCAGTCTCAGCAGGACTTTGTTCATCACTGCAAAGAAGTTACACATCTGTCTTGGGGCGCTTATGTGCGGCAGAGCAGTGCACAGGTACGGTGGGGCGCCTAGCATGGAAGCAGCATTCCATTCCTGCGACCACCACTGCTGCAACTGCTAAGAATCTGCAGTAATTCAGCAACGGCCTTGACAGCGACCTTCCCGCTCAAGTTCCTGTTTGTGTGTCATTCATTCAATTTCAAGGACATGTACTTGGTCATCACGTTTCTCCAGGTCTGTGCCTTGCTCTTCTTCTGCTCCTTACCTGTCGTTTCCCCAGAATTCCTGCTCCTCCAGAACCTGTGTATTCCCTTTGCCAATACTCACAGTTCCACTGTGGACACGCTGGGTTCCTTAAGTCTGGCGTTATCTTTAGGCACCTCTCAGATCTGACTTCCCTCGCCTCACTCTACTTCCCCTGTTAGCTCTTCAGCTCCGGGTCAATCGTTTCATCGCGGTCTCTTGTGCCTATAAACTAGACAACTGCGTATTTTTGGAGCGAAATTCTATGCCCCTTCTTTTGGTAAGGCCGATAAGCCCGAAGGCTGAGCTCTGGCGATCAGTGCCACTGTTAACTCCTTAGTGCCCTCTGATCCACAGATCACAGACTGTGAGAAGCCCTGCACTCTATCAAATCCCCTCCACAGTTTTCTTTTGGAAAGTACAACGCACCACGAGCTTAGACAGCGGCACTGAGTGCTCCACCGCCGAACAGATAAAACGTTAGCCAAGGACCCGGCTGCTGCAGAGTGCGACCTGAACTTCAGAGTGAGAAAGATCCATTAACCTGCTGGTTTTCCATTGTATAAAATCAGGTTTTCACACACTAGTCTTCGCAATGTTTGGCACAGGTTCTCTGGAAAGACTAAAATCTTGCTTACATCTGGAGATGGAAAGGAGATCGACCTACAGCAGTGAGCTGGAAGCACACGACCTCAGATTCTCCTTTCTTGGGCCATTTTGTGGCCCGGGAGGTCTAGAGTGTGTGGCATACAGTGGTGACGGAGAAGGCTAAAAATTAGAAACCGACATTAACTGTCCTTGGAGCACAGCTGGCACTAGACACCTGGCGGAAGGGGGCGGCCATTGCTACAGAGCCCACAGCCTCGCAGACCCTCCGCCAGAATGTGCTCAGAGAGTGGTACATATAGCCTGTGCTCTCTTGCTTTACTTTCTATAATTCACAAGGCACATGCAATTAAAAAATCTAAGAAATTCTGTAGGAAGAAACACCTGTTTAGATTGGTTAACACATTTATCTGATCCCAGAATCATTTTGCTTTTCCAGTGCTACTTGCTAACATTCTGAGGACCCAGGGCCTCCAAACACCCAGTGGGACGTGAAGCCTGGCTGTAACCCTCACTGAAGCACTGGTGCACCACAGGGCTGGCAGAGCTACAGGTGAAAAGGGTGAGTGAAGACGCCCGCAGTGCAAGTCTGGGGAGGAGCACGTTAAATGGAAGAACAGGCTCGAGAGCAAGACACAGGTGAGACGGTGTGGAGGAGCGGGGCGCTGGGCAAGCGCGCGGAGAAGGGAAGCGCGTGCCGGCCAGCGTCCTCAGCCTCGCCGGCTGCAGGGTCTGCGGCTGCGCTGCCTGCTCCTGCTCCTCTTTTCTCTGTCATGGCAGGTCAGAGTGGTTAGAAACGGCAGCCCAGTGTGGGACTGACACTAGCCTTTTAGCCTCTTCTAGGCTAGATTTTCTCACCTGCCTAGGGAGGAGAACAGTCTTGCATGTTATGCAACCTCCTTTGTTTTGACTTTCTTAAGCATCACGTTTAAAGAGTTCTCTCAAGAAGGTCAGAGTGGAAACCACATCGGAAGCAAATGCTGAATTACTCTGCAAGAGGTACTGCAGCACACTGCCGGTCGTTTCGCACCACTAGGCTACTTTCAGACTGACACTCGTCGGGCAGCAACAGCGACCCTTGGAGCTTTCAGTGCTGCAAACAGCTGCTGCGGCACATGGTAGGGAGGCATGGAGCTCAGGAATCCGTCCGCCGAGAAGCAGAACTGTTCCAAGTGAAAAAGCACATGGACACAGGGAGCAGAGCCCTGGAGACAAGATACTTTATTTCTAACAGGGGCTGACTCTTCTTTTTGAAAGACTTTATCTTGGAAATTATAATAAAACCCAGTAGGGGAAATAAGCACATAAATGTTTGCTTTTTATGCAAGCTTTATATTGAAACATATAGTATATAAAACAAAGTCCTACTATCCTGATATTTCAATATTGCCTTAGATTCTTTTTTTTTTATGGGACCGGGGTTCAAACTCATGACCTTGTACTTGCGAGGCAGGCACTTGTGCCACGGAGCTATCTCCCCGGCCTCTCGATACTGCCTTAGATTCTATCTTGACCATAGGTATGGTATGTAGTTTTCCTGAAGTATTTACGGATGAAGCTCGATCGCTTCCAGGGTTCACTGAGAGCCAACACAGTCCCCTGGATGGACAGGGTGGGGCAGGAGCAGACCGCTCTGGGGCTGGGGTGGTACATGGAAGGTGCAGAGGCTCCTTTTCCAGTTCTATTTACTTTTGTGTTTATGCTTTTTCATTTAGAACAAGGAAAAGCCTGGACTCACCACCGTCAGGGCCATCTCTTCCTTGAGGTCGTCGTACCGCTCTTCCAGGCGACTGAACTCATTCAGGAGGTTCTGGTATCTCAGCCTCTCGTCGTTCAGGTCGAGCTCCAGCTGCTTTGTTTCTTCCACTAGCTTCTTCTCCATTGTTTCTAAGGAGAGAAGGGACATGGCGCTAGAGTAACAGCACAGGTGGCAAGTGTCACTTCCAGTGTCTCCGCATGGGAGTTAACTTTTCGAACCATTGTGGTCAGGGGCTGGCAAGATAGCTCAGCGGAGTAAAGCACCTGCTTAGGCAGACACAGGGACCAGGTTTCAACCCCTAGCGTGCCGGGGCTGGTCCTGCCCTCAAGACTCGCTGGGATGGTGATTGAGACTGGGTGTGGTGACACACCCCTGTAATCTCAGCACTTAGGAGGCTGAAAACAGGAGGCTCACTAAGAGTCTGATCTGAGTAGGAAGACACTGTAGACTCTGTGCTAAATATGTTAAAAAAAATCACTGTGGTCTGTAAAGAGTAACAAACAAATGCAGGCGAAGGAAAACATGTTCAAGACAGAAATACTTAGTTTCTTGAGCCAGGTGAATAAACTAGTAGGACAAAGGATGCAATACATAAAAGAACTTAGTAGATGACTGTTGATATTGTTAATAAGCTGTCTAACATATATGTTAATTCTTTGTAAATTATCACCATCTCAACTACCCCCAGAAACAGGAAATGGAATAAATGTCCACATGAGTTCTCTATTTGAAAAATTAATTTTTTTATTTTAGATTAGTAGCAAAGATGATCTGAGGATAATAACATTCTTTTTTGTATTTTTTAGGGAAGGGTCTACAGGGTGTTCAGGGTCTCACTAGAGAGATCTGACTTGTAGTGATTTGCCTTTTTACAGTCTCCCAAAAGCTGGGATTAGGGCTGGGGAGACAGCTCAGTAGAATAAGTGCTTGCCTGGCAAGCGCAGGGTCCTGAGTTCAATCCCTGGTACCACCCAAAAAAAAAAAAAAAAAAAAAAAAAGCTAGGATTACAGGCGCACAGCACCATGCCCAGTCTCAATTGCCTCTCAGCCTGCCTCAGGTGCAGGGCCAGCACGGCAGGCCTGGGGATCCAGCCCCTGGCCCCTGTGCCTGCTTGCAGGCGCTTTAATCTGCTGAGCTATTTGGTTAGCCCTTAACATCCATTTTCTTTTTCAGCAAAACATAAATACAAAACAAGGCTCAGAAAAACAAACACGGTATGCTCTCATTTATTTGTATAAGTTAAAAAAAAGTCAATCTGGTGCAAGAAGAGTGAAGCTGTAGTCAGACTGGGGGAGGTGAGGAGGTGTTAAGACGACAGATTCCAGACTGCAGTTCTGTGGGAGGAATTAGCTCTGACATTCACAGCTCAGAGGGCTCTAAGAAGTCATGACATCTTACACCCGACCCGAAGAGCCTCATGGTTCCCCCACCACAGAAATGCTCCATGAGAAGACGGAAACGCTGCCCTCATTTGTACTGTACACTGCGCATGTACGAATTATTGCACCTTACTCCAGAAATACATACCACTACATCAATCTAAAAATAAACAAGGTCCAGCCAGATAGCTCAGCGGACTAAAGTGCCTGCTTAGGCAGAATGCAGTGGCTGGGGTTCGATCCCTGGTGTGTTATGCTGGCCTCATCCCCAGGGTGCGCTTAGATGGCAATTGAGACTGTATGGTGGAGCATGCCTGTAATCCTAGCACTTGGGAGGCTGAAAACAGGAGAATCGCGAGTCTGATCTACATAGTAAGACCCTATACCAAATACAAAAAATAAAAAATAATAAAAATAAACAGGGGCTGGGGAGATAGCTTAGTAGAATATGCACTGGCCTGGCAAGCTCAAGGGCCTGACTTCAATCCTTGGTTCCGCAAAAATAAGTAAATAAATAAATAAACAAACACACACTAGGCATCTATATGAGAGTTTTTAGCACAATTATGTTACTAAATCAATTGGAATTCTGTAAGCCAAACTGATAAATCATATGTACTTAACAGGTTAACTTCCTAAGAGCTCACTCCATTGCACAGCCAGGTTTACAAGTTCACTGACTAAGTCAACCAAAATATTTGACAGTCTTGGCCAGGGATGTAGTTTGGTGGTACAGTGCCTGCCTGGCAAGCATAAAGCCCTGAGTTCCACTCCTGACATACAGATATACAGATATATAGACATAGATAGATAGAGATATGCAGATGACACTTTTGCTACTTGTATCTCTTTACAGTACCAAGGGCTAAATGTAGGGCCTTCACTCTGAGCTACACTCCCTGCCCTTTTTAAAAGCTCAGCCTCTGACACAGGGTCTTGCTATGTCTCTTGAACTGTTCAGGACAGGCTCAAACTCCTGCCTCTGCCTCCCCGGGCGCTAGGACTACAGGCCCATGACACCATGCTTGGCTGCAACTCTGCAGATTTACTCACAGCCTCCACATTTTAAAACATTCAGGCTCCAAGCAACACTGTGGCTGTCCAGACACTGGTGCTACTTGTAGCACTTGGGAGGAGCGCGACTCACTGGGCCCATAGGAGTCTTACCTGTCATCTCCTTAGCCTGTTCCACGATAAGGTGATTGAGGGACTCCTTTTCCTGCTTCAGCAAAGTGTTTTCTTCCTTCAGGTTTGACACCAGCTACAGAATGCAAGCACAGGCTGAGAAGGCTGCAGCAGCCAGGAAGCCCGCACGCCAAGGGCAACCATCATGCTACGGCCTCCCAGAAGCTCTGTTCGCTCCATGCCGGCTCTGCGCCGCTGCCAGCTGCTGTGCCAGCCCCACTACTGATTTCTTGCCTTCCCCAGTGGACCAGTAATCCCTGGAGGACTAGCATGGTGGTGGTAGTAGTTTTATTTTATATCTTGAATAAGCAATTGCCTGGCCCCTAGTAAAACCCTGTTCCCAAGCAACACAATCACATTCTTCTCTCTGTAATATAAAGTCCACATCACCCAGGATTCAGGCACACGAGGGCGACATAGGGTTTTTAATTCTGGAGTCTTACTGAAGATCTTCTGATGCTCCCTGGTATTAGGCCAGCAAAAGAAAATTTCCTTTTCATCTGCTAGTAAGAGTCTTGCAAGTGTGAGTTGTTTTATTATCTTATTTTATTATTTTTTTCATCTATGTATTTGGTACAGGGTCTCACTATGCAGCTCAGACTCATAGTGATTTTGATAGAATCACTACGAGTTGGGTCTGTGCAGCGATACCCTGTAGACCCTGTCCTAAATGCATAACACAAAATAAAAAAGCATTGACCTTCAGCTTCGTTATTTCTGATTGGATAGGGAGCCCTAGGAAGCAAAAACAGAAATGAAAGGTAACTTCCAGAGTTCATAATTTTCTTAGTTCATCTTCGGGATAAAATGTGTGCTTCTGATGAGTGAAATGTGAATTCTGTTCTCTCGCCAAGGTTCTACAGACTCTATATGAAGAGAAAGGTGGTGGCAAAGCCCTGCTGGTGAGGGATTTGAAAGCGAGAGAGGCACCGTCACCACGGGGACGGCGAGAACTCCCTAGCGCAGCTCTCAGTCCACCCTGCGCTCCTGGGGCCGGCCCGGAGTGCAGCGCCCTGCACTGGTGTGGCCCGTACACCACGCTCAGGGCAGAGCCTACGTCCCCCAGGGCCCTCAAGAGCAGCTGCTCTGGCCAGGGCTATGCAGCATGCACCTGGGCTGCTCAGCCAGGCCTGCGTAAGCTGGCTGGAAACGCTCTCCAGCAGACCCCGCTGTGCGCCCTGGGCTCAGAACCAGCTGTGTGCAGCTTCTGGCTTCCTGTCATTTTCCCAGCCATGAAGCCGGCTGTCACAGAGAAATGTCAGCACCCTGCCATCACAATGCTCCATCGAGAGAACTAATGGCAGTGTCTGACAGCTAGCCCTGTGGAGAGCAGAGATGGTGAATAAAAAGGAAGGAGGACTCTGTGGTCACGCCCACTACTCTACCAGACGGCAGGAAGCTGGCTCTGCAGAGGAAGACTCCTGCCGCAAGGCTCCTGCATGGTGCAGAGCAGAGGGTCCTGGGCACTCTTGGGTACTGAAGAGACCCACAAGAGCAAAACAGACCCTACCCACCCCAGTGTGTCCCTTCGAATGCACAGTGGAATTCCATGACAAGCTTCCCACAACAGAACACCACCACAGACCAGCCAAGCTTCCATATCCGGAGCCAGGCCTCCCTGACCTGAGAAGGCACTCCACAGCCCCTGAGCACATGCGGGGTGGCGGCTGTGCTGATGCAGCACCCTGCCACAGAAGCACATCGAAGCCTCTCAGCAGTGAGGGTGGCCATGGGTCATCCTGCTCATCCCCAGAGACTGAAACCTCAGTTGCTACTTTCCAGTCAGTCTTACTGTCAAAGCACGTTCAGGAATGTTTATCTCATCACTACTTCAAAAGCTTTGTCCTCTGTGCTTCATAAAGACCTGACAGGAGTGAAAATAAGTTTGTTGCCAGAAAGTATTCGTTGGCTGGTGGGTTTTAGAGGGATTCTATCTGCACCACAGCTCTTGGCTGCACAACCGCCCAGAATTCTCCCAGCTGGGCTTCTTCACAGCCTCAGTATAGGTCTCCAGAACTGTGGGCTAATATACTCTTGGTTCATAAGTTATCACCTCAGAAATCTGGTTAAAGCAACAGAAAACAGATGAACAGAAAAGGTATTTGGCTATTATTATTGTGTGCATATGGGCAGTACTAGAGATTGAACCTACAGCCTTCGCCCTGAGCTGTATCTCTGCCTCTTTTTCCACTTGTCTGATGCTGTGTTTTACAAGTTGGTAAGTTACCAGGTCAGGCTCACTCTTGCAGTCCTCCCACCTCCAACTCCTAGCAAACTGGAATTCCAAGGACGCAACATCATGCCTGGCTACTTTTACATTTTAAGCAGTCCTTTGCCTCTATTCTAACCATAGTGCATAGCTTGCTCACTGATCATGCGGGAGAAATGGCTGGGAAATGAATCATAAGCTTACCTCGATTCAGGCCAGCACTGCGCCACGTGGACAGGTCAAAACAACAGCATGCGCCTGTGTGAGTGTGGCGAGGGGCAGTCAGTTCCTACCTGCTCGGTTTCTTGTTTGTATCTATCCGCCCGCTCTTCAATGGACTTTTTCTCAGACCGAGTTTGATCCAGGTCCTTCTGGAGCTTGGCAAGCTCTTCCTGCAGACTAAGGACACGGCCAGTGGCGACCTTGGCTTCCTCCTCGCTTAGCTGGAGACGCTCGAGATCATTTCGTAGTTTCTCTGTCTCCGAGCTATATGTTCCTTCTAGGTTGGTCATTTTCTCCATGAGACATTTGTAGTCTTTATTCTTTAAAGACACACATATGAGCAATGATAAGCAAATATTCACTTACACTATGAATAATTTTTTTGGTAAGAAAACCAAACTTACAAACCAGATCTGTGCTACGTCATCACGGCCCTGATACTCATCTCACCCAATGGGTAATACTGAAACATCTGCACCACACCTGGTAGTAACACTGACTTTCAGCTACACAAACCAGGCCAAGACGATGGCACATCTCCCCGTGCAGGAAGTGGACGGGGATGGGGGCAGCCACTCCTGCCTGCATTACATCACAGCCACGCAAGCGGTGTCTCCCCAGGGGCCCAAACACAGAAGAATGCAGCTGTGCCTTGTGCTTTTCTCATAAGTTCAATTCCACAGGAAAGTCTTACTCCTCATTGCCAGTCCAGAAATAGATTGATCGATCGGTCTGTCTGTCTGTCTGTCTGTCTGTCTGAGAGATTGGTGTGCTACTATAAGCTATGTACTATCCAAATGATGTATAAGCAAGATAATATGGACAAAAAGCAAACATATTTTATAAATTTCTACGTTTGCTAAGTCAAAATCCTTCTATCCACTCGGTTTCCTGAATTGATCCTGTTTCATTCTGCGGTTTGCTTTGCTATACTCATCATTTCCAGAATCACCTTTCTAGCACTTACACCTGCTAAGGTGTCGCTAAGCCCCGCCCAACAGCGAGCGCGCGCCTCTGCGAACATGCTGTGCACCCTCGGCAGCAAGGGCCTCCCTCTGCTCCTCTGCGGCTTCCATGCCACTCAAGGCTCTGAAAGAAGACCCCCCGCACGCAAGCGGCAGTGGTGAGGAACTCTGCAGCGTACAAGGTACGCCACGATGCCTGCTCACAAAGGTCTTGAGTGGTTCAGCTGAGGGTTACAGGGTTTTCAAAGACAAATCCCTGTCCTAGCCCTTGCAGCCGCAGCCCAACCCGAGTGCGTCCTACTTCTGTGCTTCTGTGCAGGAGGGTCGGTGTGAGTCTGTCGCTATCTTATTTATCCTAGGACTAAGATGCCAGGGCAGCAACGTTGGACACGTAAGTGCTCCTGCAGGCACGCTCCACCTCTGGGCTTCTCTTTCCCACAAACCTGCTCGTCAACTTTGCGCTGCAGCTGCATGATCTTGTTCTCCATGCCGATGTGCAGCTTCTTATAGCGTTCCACAGAGCGTGCCTCAATCTTGAGCTTCTTCAGCTCGCGCTTGGCCATCATCCGCCGGAAGCAGCACTGAAGGTAGATGATGGCGTGCAGGCACCGCCGGTAGTGGGTACGAGCCAGCCAGCCCCGGACCCACTTCTGAATGATGACGGCTTTGTGCTGCCGAAGCATCTGCAGCGAAGGGCAGGGCAGAGAGCGTCAGCCTGAGGAGTAACACCCTGCTGACCCATGTCACTGAGAAAACAGAGGTCACCCAAAGGTAGGATGCGCACGTTGAATCAAGCGTACACTAGTGGAAGTATACACATAAAAGAATACGGAGGCATAGCACTGTTTATAGGTGGTTCAAAAAATAGACTTTAGGGCTGGGGAGATAGCTCAGTAGAATAAGCGCCTGCCTGGCAAGCGCAGGGTCCTGAGTTCAATCCCCAGTACGGCAAAAATAAGAAATAAAAAGTAGACTTTGGAAAGTGGCTGAGAAACAACCATGTGTGTCACACAATCACATCAGATGCATGATTACAAGCAGAGGACAAACTTACAAGCTGTATATAAGGAAAAGACAACAGATTACCAAAGCAGAAGAATTCTAACACCAAAGAAAAATGGGTAAGATTATGAGTGATTTCTGAAGAAAACGGCTTGAACCAGGCATGTTGGGAATGCCTCTGCTGTACTAACAGGACAGCCCACAGACCTCAATATGGGTTTCACCTCAGCTGTGCTTGAGGACGCAGAACGTGCCAGGGCAGGCCGACACCTGCACACTGAAAGTTTGTTGCTTGTGCTGGGCATGGTGGCATGTGCCTGTAATTCCAGCACTCGGGAGTTCCAGACCAGCCTGGGCCACAAATTAAGCTCAAGGCCAGCCTGAACTACATAGCGAGACCACGTCTCAAAATCAAAAAAAAAAAAAAAAAGTTACTCATTCATCAAGGGTCCCTCAGAAACACAGTGACACTCTTGTTCACCACATACCTGAGAAACAGCCGCACTTCCACCTCCTACTTCCCAAGCTCTCTAGTACCAGGGATCGAAACCAGGGCCTTCGCACTGATCTATGTTCAAGACTTTTTCCATTTTGAGACAGGACCTTGTTAAATCGCTAAGTTGTCCATGCTGGGCTTAAACTTATGATTCTACTGCCTCAGCCTCCCAGAATACTGAGATCAC